>JAUPFV010000004.1:248734441-248961941 GCA_036936605.1 Limnanthes douglasii subsp. nivea | reverse complement strand
AAGGATCACTATTGCCCCTTCTTGGGTAGATGTTCCCACATTGTTTGTAGGAATTGTTCGAGGAGCATTGTCAGACCTGTTTCCACTTCTTCTTTTGACATAAGCTCCGAGTTTGCCCCTTTCAATAAGATTCCGCACTTCTTGTTTCAAGGCTATGCAGTCTTGAGTACTACGGCCTATATCATTATGATATTGGCAAAAACAAGTATTTCGACTCTCTCTAGGGGACTACAGTGTTGCTAGTTTCCGGAAATGAACTTCCTCCTTGGTCTTGTTATATATTGTGGCTATATTCACTTTCAATTCTGCAAACCACTCTGGTTGAACCCAAAGACCTCTTTTACTCCTTGATTGTTGGCTCTGAGATTGATTTTGGTTGGACTGAGTCTGTTTAGCCCTATTGGACCCTTGTCCGATCTCCTTAGCCTTATATCCGGACTGGTTCTAAGCTGTTGTGGTGGACCTTACCTGACGGTGAACCTTGGTTTTCTTGGTTTCATCCACATTAATTTGCTTTCCCATCTGATTTAACAGTCCACCCCAAACCATGGCTTTCTTCCTGGTCACTGAATCGGCCAGATTCCCAGGGTTCAACCTTTGTCTCAAGGAAGCAACTGTCACCTGTTCGAAGCAATTTGCTAACCCATTTTTGGTATTCACGAACCGAGTTATGTAGTCATTTAAGGACTCATTTGGCTCTTGGGCACAATGGATAATAGTATCTCCATTTCCCTTCACCTCCTTACTTCCCACAAATTGGCTCTGGAAGGCAACCCAGAATGTATCAAAGTTTCTGATACACCCCTGGGGTAAGCTGTTGTACCACTTAAGAGCACTTCCCGTAAAATATTGGGAGAAGGCTCTACACAAAAGTTTGTCATCATCATCAAAATTCATCATTAAATTCTTAAACTGCTCCAGATGATTGTTTGAATCTTTACTTCCATCATACTTCTCCATTTTGGAGCTGTTAAACCTTTTGGGTAGGTTTCTGGACAGTATTTTGGCAGACAAAGGTGACTGTCTCTAATTCCTATTACGACTGAAGACTGTGTCTTCATTAGGCGTTGCGAAAATACTTGGCTCAGTTTGAAAAGCAAAAAGATCGATCAGCAACTGATCAACATATCTGTGGTTGTGGCTATGAGACGACCATTTGCCCAGATGCCTTTTAAGCCTCTCATTCCTATCTCTCTTTTTATAATATTTTTTAATTATTTTATGTTTGTTTCTAGACCTCCCTTCATCACTGCTTGATGACAAAGACTCTTCAAGCTCAGCCTCGTTCGAAGAGCTGCTGGAGGACTTCGAATCTGAACTTTCAACCGGCTTAGACTGATGGGTCTTCTTAGAACTAACATGGGTCTTTTTTGAACTCAGATGAGTCTTTATTGATGGATCATTCTCCCTAGGTTTGTCAGTATGATGAATAGTTGACGCCCCTGACTTCTCCCTTATACCGTTTTCTGTTTGTTTTATGGCCCTTAACGCCTCTATTTCTGCTCTCAACTTGTCTTGCTCTTCGATGGTGTATTCCTTGTTTTCCTCAACTACTTCCACCACAGGTGGTTGAGTTCCCTGCTTGTTCGGATCCATCCGAACTGGTCTTTTCTACTGGTTTTGAATGCAAGATTCAGGCACCCTCCCACTCCCACTGTGGCCCCCGATTTGGTTTGGTTTATTTTGGGCTGTGGATAATTTTGTAAAGCGTTTTGTGAAGTTTTTTGAGTATTAAGTATTTGGTGTATAATATAGTGAGATAATTCAGTAGTCTGGTTGTATTAAATATTCATTAGCCTCATTAATGAGAGTTGTTGGGGTATTTATACCCTTAATTAAGGACACATGGGCTTACGGGTCAAGTTATAAAACCAGGTCAAGTTTAAGGGCCCATTAATCTTTTAAGTAGATTAGCACATAGCTTAGTCAAAAGGTGTTTTACTTTTTTCATGTCCAGATTATTTAGTGGCATGTCATTGTCCGAATTAGCCGTGTCCGGATTATACATTAGGTTATGTCTGAATATTCCGAACTCATCAATTTTCAGTTGCACAGACTTCAGCTTTAAGATCTGGATATGAAGGGGTTGGTCACAAAAAAGCTAAGGATAAAGTTATGGTTAATGCATGTTTCAGTTTTAAAGGTCTAGATCATTTGAAGAGATATTTCCCTAAGTGAAATGCATTGATAGCCAAGAAATATAAGATCTATTATGTTGTTACTTAAGAAGAAAATTTAATATAAGTGTCTAATGACACACGGTAAGTTAATACAATAGCCACAACTCACATATGTGTTTCTTTACAAAGCTTAAACCAAAACAGGGCTCTCAATGATGGACAGATTCAGATTTTTACTACCGAGGGGATTGCATGCCTGTGGAATCCATTTTTAGTTTCCACTTGGTGTTAAATTTCAAAACATGTATTATCTTTGAAATATTTTTATTCCTTTATTTAGGATAAATTTATTTTTGTTTAATTTATTGGACAAAACTGGTTATGTTTGTTTGTTTAGTAAAAAACTCATATTTCATTTAATAATAGATTGGTTGTTACATGTGTGCTTGATTATGTTTATAATTTATATAAACCCAGTAATTTTATTAATTATCAATTTTTTTTATGAATATATAACATAAGAGTTTTTTTAAAAGTTCAGTATCTCTATGACACAACCATTTATGCCATATCTCTAAAATGATGATTCCAATATTTGTTGCCGAAGGTGTATTAGGTCTCATTGACTACACTGAATTTGAGAAATGTGTTGGGCGTATCAAAGGTAAACATAAGAGACATATAAGATTTAAAACCTCTCGTGCTAAAAAGGTATTTGAAAATTTAGTATTTACGACCCATTTCTCAATAACATCATGGAATGACTAAAGATATTTTATTTCATTCGTAAAGAATTTTCACAGTATGAATATCTATATTTTCTTCATAACAACTATGAATTCATTAAACTGTTCAAATCCCTTAAAACTGAGGTTGACTTTCAACTTGGTAAACATATTAAAGCCGTCAGATTCGACTTTGTGGTTAGTACTATAGGGAATCTGATGGTTTTGAAGAATAACATCATGTCCCATTTGCTCTCTACCTTCAATCGTGTGAGTTCTTTCATAAATACATCATAACAGCGTCGCCCACTATGAATGGTACATCTGAATAATATAACCACACATTATAGGAAATGGTTAAGAGCATGATTTCTCATACATCACTACCTGTTTCTTTCTGGTGAGAGAGAAGGGTGTGAAGCTTTTAATTGTGCAGAATACATCCTTAACGTGTTACCTAATACATGATCAACTAAAACACCACAAAAATATTTATCATTTCATAGGCTACACATACCACTTAAGATGTTATATAATTTTATCTCAAATTATTATTCATATAACTACATTATTATTTTTTGGGGAAGAATTAGAAGCAATGCATTCACTCTTAAACGTTAATGCTCCAATTATAATTAATATACTAGTCATCTATAATATGTCAATGAATTGATTACCTCATACATAAATTTCACTTCACCTCAAGTATGGAATAACGATGTTGTTCCTTATGAGAAAATTTACCAACCTCGAGAAATTGAGCTAGACACTAAGCGTACATTGTGTAAATCCACTAGAGAGAAAATGAGTGACATACCTTCATAACCTTCATATTATGTTGCATTAAATTGAACTTGAAAAATCTTCAAATATTATAGAAGAAATCAATTTTTTATATATTTGTAGTTTATATTTTGAATTCGAGTTAGTTTTATAGGTCAGGTTAGGTCTAGATCTTCGGTTACGTAGTCTATTTACCTGATTTGGGATAACATACAAGAATTTGAGAATTTCAAGGGTTGGAGGTTGTTTTTCGCGAATCGCGCAAGCAGCGCGCAAAGAAGAGCCGGATTCATGCAACTACAATTTGAACTACTTGTTTGTTAGCCATCTCGAAGTAAGACTATTATTTAATCGAAGACCTTATTATAGTCATCATATAGCTTTTCTGGCTTTAGGGAGAAGAACTAGAGATGTTATCTTGTTAGTTTCTAAGGATGTCTGTTTTTTTAAGTTTAATTTTTTAGTTAATCTTGATGTGTGCTTTTATCTAATTTCAGAAGGAATGTGAAGTCGAAGACGAGATGGAAAATCTAAGTCGTGGTTACAACTTTTACATCGAATGCATCAAACAATGACTTTTACATAAAAACACTTGTCATGTTTGTAAATCTACCACAATAGTTTCCTAGCTTTAATACCAGACTTATTTCGGCCAATAAAAAGTGGTTTACTGACTTAATTTTTTCTCCTTACTCATCTTCTTTTTTGGTTGTTTGTATATATTCCTATTCTTTTGGATTGAATTTGCAAAAAAAAATTGGGATTGTATTTTTTAATTTAAATAAACATGTTAATGATTTATATAGATAGTTTATATTTAGTATTTAATTTTAAGTTTTATTTATATATTTTTTTGATTTTATTCCGTTAATAGTATATTAATAGAATTTATTATGTTTTATCGTTATTTTTTTTACAAATACTGATTTTTAACTTTAAAATATTGGAGAAGTGAGAAATTTTACGAAAAAAGAAATTAATCGTTGTAACCTTTTCCGTTTTAGGATATATTTCGTATTAAAATTATACATAAATATTAAAGAATACACTAATTATTATTTTGGAAATAGTTTAAAAAGAAATTATAGAACATAATAGTAACTAATAGTATTAAATTTATGTACGATGAAACTGAAAAAAATATACAATTAAAAGCTTAATTTTCGCAATTATCGAGAGATATGATTTGGGTTTACCAGTCCTAATCTTAATCCAAAAACTCGCCCCAATAATTTTATGAGTCAACGGTGGTTGGCGTGCATGGTTTCACTTAGACATGACAAATCAAAATTAGTCCTATTCTTAACTATTGACAGTAACGCCAGCTAAAAGAAAAATCATTGAAACTCGGTCAATAAAGTTAAAAAGGGATATTATTCGAAGTTTGGTCCCAAAAACTAATCATTTTATTATCTTTATTTTTCTTCATGTAACACAACTTTTTAGACTTCGATTAAAGCTATTCATTTTAAAATTTAGCTTTAACTTCTATTGAAGTATGGTGGTCGTGGATGTGATATCCGAGTCGAAGACGAGAGTTCAGACTTGACATATCGAAATTATAAGACGATTTCCTAAAAAATTGGAATTACTAATTATTATGTGATAAATAACTTCGTTTAGTTCTGTTTATATTTAACTAGGTGGGAACTTATATTTTTTCACCAAAATTTTATTTATATAAACGAGTTAAAAAGTTTTGATTTATCTATATTAAAAAAAAGTTAGGCAGCTAAATAATTACAAAGATGAATGCATATTCAAAGATCAAAATGACCTATTGAGAAGCTCTCACAGAGAGTAGTTGAATCATTGCGTTGATTATATAGATCTTGATTGATGATGATATTTTAATAGGCAGAGAAAAGCTTGATATGTATCACTACAATGTTTCTTATATTTTCAACATGTTCTAGCTTGTCTTAATGATCTTTTTGTTGAAATCTCGGGGTGTCTTTTGCTTAGAGTTTGGTACATGCAATAAGAATTTAAGGCGAGGAGAGTATCTTGCCAAGATGTTAGAGCAATATGAAAAATATAATGTATTCAGCTTGAAGATCTAATGTAACCCATATTGATGCTTTCTAAAAAAAATGGGTGTTAATGGATCATGAGCAGTTGATGCATTAAAATCACAATTAGCTTTGGAATTATGAGCTCTTTTGGCTACCCAGTATGCAGCCAGATATTTGTCCCTATAAACATGCTTAATCATCATTTGAGATGATATTAGGTTCCAGACACTAAAGACAAAACAAACCAATGAGCTTTCCCAAAAGCGAGCATTTTAAATAAGATAATGAATCTATTTCAATATCTATATGAGTAATGTTCTTTAATTTGCAGAAGATAAGGCCTTCGAGAAGAGCCATAGTTTCAGTAGTTAAAGGATTGTTTTTACCCATAAATTTACCAATATCATTTATTAATTGGTGAGGATAAAACCTAATCAGATGATATTTTTGGTAGTTGTTTAAGTGGTGTATTAAATTCATGGTAGAAGGTAGAAAGATAATTGAGGTGATTGTATCTAATGTCTAGAGAGATATTGTTCAAACCCTCTTAAATGTTGTACTTTTGAGTATTTATAGATTAATTTTAGGTTCTCAGCCAACCGGGCCGGGTTATGAATTCACCACCCTCTAACCCCATCAACATTAACTTTTTACTATACATATTTCATACATATATATATAGCACACAGATCTGTTAGTATTGATGAGACAATAAATCGCCAGGCTCGGTTATCGGGTCGACAATGAATAAATAAAATAAATGTCTTTCATTGGTTATTAACTTGTAACTGTAATTGGAGGAAAATATAGCCCCAAATATTAAATACTAGGTAAGTAAGGGACTAAAATGTAAAAATAAATGTTGAAATAGAAGGATCACAAAGTAATATGAGAGAGGGACCACCTCACCTACTATACAAGGGATACCCCTTTTTTCTGGAAAGGTGAGCATTAAATAATATACTCTCTTTTTACTCTTTATCCATTAGTCACATCAAACCTTAAATCCAAGATACCAACTTTATCCACTTTTAGTCTTATCATTGGTGTCGTCTGTGGGAAAAGAGGTGATACTTGAAGGTCACATTTTCCTCAAAATCATGACACAGTAAAACATGAATCTCGAAATGACTGAGGATAGGGTCGGGAAAGGTCCAGCTAGAGTAGATTCTTTGTCAGAAGATGGATAGTTGGAAGAGAGATACCCCGATCATGATCACTATAGACGGGGTCGGGACAAACCGTCGACTTTAATCATAACAAGGAAACAACTGATGGAAGAAATTACTAAGCTCAACGCCGAGAAGGAAAGAACGTTGGCCGAAAAACGATTCGAGAAGGGAAAGGCAAGGAACGGTCACTCGACACTGATAGAGAAGACTCCTTTAACGGGGAATGAAATAAAAATTACGCCCGCAAGGATAGGCGTCGAGCACTAAAACAAGTGATGGAGATGGAAATAAAGGATAAGTGTTGTTCAAAATAAGACCACAACTGATCTCACAACTGATGACTCCTCAGATCAAGAAAATATTAGGTGCCGACGCAACAAGTCGTGATTATTCGGCTCACCGAAGCGTAAAAGAAAAAGTGCTGAAAAGAGAACGTCGAACACTCATGAGAAAGAAGAAATAGTAGCAGCCAGTAAAAAAAAGTGAGTAATTTTTCCACACGTGCAATGACAACCATCGGGAAGTCAAACGCATGGGTATAGGGTCGGAAGTCAGTTTTCCAGTCCGAACAATGAGGGCCTATATGGAATCCATACTGAGGGCCCGGGGAGTGGCGCTTATGGTTTTGGGCTTAATTTGAGAGCTTCCCCGTTGTCAGACGAGATACTGTCGGGTCATCTCCTAAAAAGATTCGACATGTCTAAGTTAGACAAGTACGACGTGAAAAAAGATATCGACAATCATTAGAGGCTTTCAAAAATTTCATGTTAAGTTTTGACAATGACGATAAGCTGTTTTGTCGAGCTTTTTCAATGAATTTTACAGATCGGACTTCGAAGTGGTATAACAGGTTACCACGGGGCTGTATAAAGAACTTCAGAATATTTTGGG
The DNA here is from genome assembly GCA_036936605.1 of Limnanthes douglasii subsp. nivea. Classification (NCBI taxonomy): domain Eukaryota; kingdom Viridiplantae; phylum Streptophyta; class Magnoliopsida; order Brassicales; family Limnanthaceae; genus Limnanthes; species Limnanthes douglasii. The sequence goes on along the minus strand of JAUPFV010000004.1, from coordinate 248,954,235 downwards.
TCATGTTTCGGCAGCAGTTCGTTGGGAGTAAGAGTTTTCGAGCAAACGGGGACACTATTGTCAATTGCAGACAGAAGGTGGGCGAAAGCCTCAGAGATTACACAAGAAGTTTCATGGTCGCTAAAACCGACTTTGACCATTGTGAAGAAACAATGGTTTTAACTGGATATCAGTTAAGGTTATTCCCGGGACCCATGAAACAAGCCGTAACCAAGAAACAAGCATTTACTTTTTTCGCTCTACTAGCACAGGTAAAGAAGCATATATTGATTGAGGAAACAGAGGCATCTGAATTAACCGCTCAAGTTTAACAGAGCGCGCAGGTTGCGGTTGTTACTCATCAGCATAACCAATTTAAATATAACCCGATCCCACAACCACAGCCGATAAAGACTCTGCCACTCGGGGCGAAATCTAATCTAGTTAAGATACAACCGTCCCAGCCATAGAAATCCAAGCAGAATAATCAGGTGGTTACTCGACCGATATCTAACAAGTGGATATGCCCCGCACATTACGTCGACCTTACGGAGTGTGTTTCAACCATTTTTGAAAAAACAAAAAATAGTGGAATTTACCGTAGACCGTTCCCCATCGAGATCCCTCGGGAAATTCGAAACAATCGGTATTGTAGGTACCATGAAGATATGGATCATGACATAAAGGACTGTATCGCTTTGAAAAAAGAAATACATATGATGGTAGAAAAAGGGAAGTGTCTTAACTATGTGAAAAAACAGGTGCAACAAAGTGCGACATCCAAAGAAATTATGGCAGTACAAAAACCAGAAATCACGATGGTTATAACAGAGGTTACTGACCTATTTGATGTGTCAATAGAGTATATAGACCCTGACGTCGATCGTAATATCTTCAGGATCATCGAAGAAGAAGTCTTGGAAGGCAGAAAAATGGTAAGTAGTCTTTATCAGTCTTTTTGAGCCTCTAACAATCTTTGGAGGTGATTCGATGGCAAGAGTCACCACTCTTCCCGAAAGAGACACGTCGTGAATTTAGCAACTCAATTGGAATCCCGAACTTTGCCTCACTTTCACGGAAGCCCTTCGCCCATCTTATACTTTGACGACGACGATATGAGAGATGTTGCGGGGGCCTCACGAGGGCGCAGTTGTAATTAGGGCTGCGATTGCGGGAGAGGAGGTTTGGCGAATCCTTGTTGACACTGGAATCTCTGCAAATATAATTTTCTTGACTACTTTCGCCCAGTTCAAGAAGCCACCGGTAATTTCGAGATCAGATCGAACTATTGTTGGATTCACAGGATCAACAGTTATATGGTCGACAATGAATAAATAAAATAAATGTATTTAATTAGTTACTAACTTGTAATTGTAATTGGAGGAAAATATAGCCCCAAATATTTAATATTAGGTAAGTAAGGGACTAAAATGTAAAAATAAATATTGAAATAGAAGGACTACAAAGAAATATGGGAGAATGACCACCTCACCTACTATATAAGGGAACCCCCCCTCTTTTTCTGGGAAGGTAAGCATTAAATTACTTTATCTTTCTACTTTCTCTCTCTACTCTTTATACATCAGTCACATCAAACCCTAAATCCAAGATACCAACTGTATCCACTTTTAGTCTTATCAAGTATTGTAGTTATTCTGGGTCTATATTTCCCCTCTCAAAGAAGTTAGACCCTTTGATGTCTATTGGTATCAAAGATATCCAACCCCATCAGCTAAATATTTTGAGGCATACTCTTTCCTACCTTGGTGGCATGGGGAGATTTTAACAAGGTGTCTGAATCATTATTAGTATACCACTTTACCTTTAAAAATATTCATATTAAGATTTTATTGCCTTCGAATAGATTACGTTCGAATGACTTGAGTATCTTGAGTTTTTATTGCCTTCAACTAGATTACTTTCGAATGGCTTATGTATGTTAAGTTTTCATTGCCTTCGAATGATTAACTTTGAATGGTTTGAGTATCTTGAGTTTTTATTGCCTTCAAATAGATTACCTTCAAATATCTTATGTATGCTAAGTTTTTATTGCCTTCGAATGGATTACCTTCGAATGACTTAAGTATTTTGAGTTTTTATTTCATTCGAATGGATTACCTTAGAATCATTGTGTATGTTAATTTTTTATTTTCTTTGGATGGATTACCTTCGAATGTCTTGAGTATCTTGAGTTTTTATTACCTTCAAATAGATTACCTTCGAATGGCTTGTGTATATCAAGTTTTACCTCCTTTGAATGGTTCATATTTTAAGATTAACTACCTTCGAATAAACTAAACTGCGAAATATTGATAAGAATATATATATAATGAAATAAGTGAAGTTGGTAAGGTGGTAAACGATATAAAATTCCTTGGATGACCCAAGGACTTGGTAAATTCGGGGAGAAAATAAAGAAATGTGTTGGCCATGCCAAGAACTTTCACTAATACATCTGATTGAGATAAATAAAATTCCTTATACATGATAATGACTAGCACAACTACATAAAAACTTGTTAGCCTTAAGTCTCGTTCCCACAGGAATCTCCTTCTTTCTTTTCTTTTGAAGTCATGTCTTTGGAATCTCCTTCATCATTATCACCAGGTGAACCTTCAGACAATTCCAGCTGATCGGGTAGGGGCATATTATGGGGCAGTAAATTCTCTAGGATATGTCCCCACAATGATCTCAGGGCAAGTGTGGGAAATGTTTTATGAAACTCCAACACTATATCCGATTTTACTGACTCATATCTCTTTTGTTAGAATTTTATCACTATATCAGCGTATGCATCTACATCATCTCTTCTTTTTTGGGTAGATTTAGCATTGAGAGAAGCAATTTCATCTTTTTTTTCTTGATAAGCGCTTTTTAATTTTTCTTTTCATCCAACAAGCGCTCAATGGTAGCTCTGTCATCAATTTGTTGGCTCTGTAATGAGATAATCTCCTCAAAACTGGATGATTGTAGACTTTTGTAATCAGCTTGTAGCTTGCCATAATCAGATTTAGCTAGACTAACGTATCTCTAACAGATTTAACCTCTCTGGTTAGAATTTCAGCTTTGCTATTTTCTTCCTCAGTTGAAGCCTTCAAGTTCTAATTTCGTCTTGAAGATAAGTGATGTCTTCAATTAGAGAACTTACTTGTCTCTCCAATTTAACGATTGGCCTCACATATCCCATGACTGAATACCCTAACACATTATTATCTTTCATAATTTAAAGGTAACCCCGTCGAATATCACAATAGTTGTAGTGCTTGTAGACTCAGGGAAGTCAGTCTCAAAGGCTTCAAATTCGGAAGCCCTCATACCTCCAATCGGTTTAGCATCACCAAACATCTTCCTCACAAAATGAGGAAGTAGCGGGGAAAGAGAGTATGTAACTGGAGGATCAACAACAAGGATTGTTGGAGGAGTAATTTCGAATGGAGGACTAAATCTGAATGAGTGGAAGTTTTCTTCCTCTTCTTGTTTTCTTTTTGTTGCATTATTTATCTATATTGAGCATTTTTTTCTTCTTGGGCACATGAGATGTGGAAGGCACTTCACTTCCTTCAACTGTAGCAGAAACAACATCGAATAAGGCTGACTGAATTTTATCTGGTTGTCCCCTATTTTTAGTCGCATCAACAACATGTAATGATCCTTTTTTGTACTTTTTATCCTTGTTTCGATGGTTGGGGGCTTTATATGTGGTGAGAAGGTATATCTTACCATCAGTGGTATCAGCCCTCTTAAGAATGATATCAGGCCGATGAGGAGTGTAAAACTGCTCCTATGTCAGCTTCCATACGGGATGAATCCTCTGAAGATGGGTCCGAAAAAAGCTAGCAGGCGTGAAGAAGTTGTGAAAACCATTAGACCACTTAACCACTACCTACTGATTCAGTTTCTTGAAGGTGAATTTCGTGTCAGACAAATGTTGAGAGTAGGGCTTCAAAATAGTTGATATAAAAGAAGTTAATGGTGAATAAAAAATCACAGAAAATAATGAAAACATAAAAATAAATCCAAAAAGACGTACGAGAATTCTTCCAATGTCTGGTAAGCTGGATATGATTTCCTTTAGAGGTGATCTTTCTGCCATTTTACCACCGATCACTAATGAAAAGTAATTGAGTTTTCCAAAACATTCTGCTTCTAACAGATCGTCCACCACTTTGTAGTCATTCCTCATATTAAAATAGTAAAAGAGGATGTGGGCATTACAAGACAGTCCCGCTACTGTATCCATTTGTTCCATTGGCATCAAAATCTTGAATATTCTTGAATCCATGATACATGCCATCAATGAGAACCAAGCGTTTGGGATAGCCTTAACTGGGCACAATCTTACCAATTTAAAATACCTCACAATCTTGGGATCCAAGTGAAAACAAAGGCCCCAATTGCGCACATTGGTATATACTACTAGTTCTCAAGCACCGTAACTCATCAGAGTCTCTCCGGGTTAGGGCAACCTAACCCTAACTGTTTCAGATAACCCTTATTTGGCTCGTATGGCCTCCAATTTGGATTTATGAGAATAAACTTAAGAGATTTTATTGAAGGTTAAAAGATATTTGACACTAACCTTTGTAAGTTGAGTCCAACACCTCCGACGAGAGACGGAAGAAGATGTTCGGATTCTGTTAAATAATATTTTTCCCTTGCCATCACTATCTTGTGGGGCCTTTATATTAGTCTTCCTTGCTGGCCTCAGAGTTTCCCCGATCTGACCAGATGTCTCGATGTGAGATTATTTGCTATCATCTTCCATATTTTTATCCATAACGTTAGGACTAGATCCTGAAATCCTGGTAGGCTGAGCTTGAATGTTTTATTCCTCGGGATGAGAAGATTCACTTACCTGTATTGTAAGATTTTCTTTTATATTCCGATCTAAAGGGGGCTTGATTGGAAGGGTTACATGGTCTTTTAACCTGTTTGGAATTCGTCGAGAATGATTACCAAAAGTTGTTTATTGTTTGGCTGTCATTTTTTTGTCTTAGAAAGTCTAGTAAATCTACGCGGAGTATTTTATTCTGTAGCTGATCCCATAGTTCTAAATAACTAAGCAGTTGAGAAGATTTAAAGGTCTTAGGAGAATGGATGTGCGATGTAAATAACTAAGCAGTTGAGAATATTTCAGCGGGAATATTCTACATTTTATAGGGATGAACTCCTCTGTAATTGATAGATTGAGTTACCACAACCGTACCCAAGGAGACAGAGAACCCAATAACATCTCTTGCTTCCTTCTTCTTTTCTTCTAGTTCACACAAGTTCAACCAACCGCATTTGGTTATTTTATTTTTGGCGGTGAACATGCAAGCACTGGAATGATTCTGGGAAGACTAATTCACGATGGTTTGTGCGGTGGAGGAAGAAAATGATCGTCAGTAAGGGTTTGGTTATCAACAGTGAATTTGTCTAAAATACAAAGCCTTTCTTACTCTAAAAATACCAAATGTTAAAAATTAAGAAAGAGTTTATTTAAATACCCTAAGAAAAGCTTGAGTGCTCTACTAGAGAATTATAAATGGCAGCAGTAACTATAGGGCTCTAGGAAAGTGGAACTGTCTATTTTCTAATTGGTTAGTTCTACCTACGGTAAAACAAGTTCATGGCTCTAATTAAAAAATGAAACGTGTCATAAAAAGTAACCGGTTAAATGTTGTGACCTTTGACCGTATTAGATTAACACTACAGGAGGGGGTCGAATATATTCACTACCTATACCCTGTCACAAAGTATAGAAAAATCAGGATTAGAGAAATAAACAAGTGTAAATCATATACGGTTCAGATATGTGTTAGTTAGCTCTCCCAAAATATTTTTTGAGAGCACTAAGGAGGCTAACGGTCGGATATCTTGGAGACCAATAGAAAACAATGGGTTGGACTTCTTCGAGAGGGGAAATTTAGACTCAAAATAAATACAATACTGATTAAGTTGTGTGTTAGCTATATATATGTCTATGAAATATGTATAATAAAAAGCTAATGTTGATGGGCTTGGAGGATAATAGATTGACTCGGATTCATGACCCAACCCGATTGGCCCATGAACCTAAAATTAATCTTTAAATACTCAAAAATAGATGGTTGGAAAATTATCTCTCTAGACATTAAATACAAGCACCTCAATTATCTTTCTACATTACACCCTGAATCTAATACACCATTTAAACAACTACCAAAAATACCCTTCAGTCAAGTTTTATCCTCACCATTTTTAAGCCCTTTGTATCTCTAATAATAAAGCCACAACTAGATTTCCCATTTAAGAGGCAAGGGTTATCACAGTTTATTTTGAATCTTTTTTAAGGGGGGATATCATTTGACATATAAATAAGGATTATGAATACCAAAAATCCTATTTCTTAGGCAGTTTTCATCTATCCATTCCTGTGTTTGTAGCTAATAAGATTAGCATTGTCTAGATTTTTAATAGTTTGGATTGCTTTGTTTAATATATTTTGAGAAGAAAGCTTAATGTTTTTATATTTTAATTTATTCCTAGTATGCCAAATAGACCAACAAATTATAGATGGGATTGTAGTTCTAATATGCTTGGTTTTAAAGATAGACATGAACGAGATGTTTATTATATGATGAATTGTCATATAATTTCTGATTTAAGTGCCAAATAAATTTGTAAAGTGGAGCCAAACATTCCAAGTAGTGGGACAAGCCACAAAAAAATGGTTACCATTTTCAGAATTGACACAAAGTGACATTTTAAGACAAGATTGAAGCTTTTTTTTTTGTAAAGTTGAGTCAACAGTTATGTAATTGTTGAGGATTCTCCAAAACTTGAATGAACACTTCTTTGGAGAAAAATGGTTCCATTTTTTTATTGATGACATACTTATTGTTCTTCTTTCTAATCATATGTTAAGTATCTTTTAATGATAAGCATCTATTATGAGATTAGTTTCAAATAATGGAGTCATCTAAGTTTTCATTGATCTTAAGTTTAGAAATTATAGCTACGTTAGAGGGTAAGCCATATTCAGAAGGTTTATTCATGTCCAAGTTCCATTAAGCCAGAATTTTTTAACTTGGTTAGGGAAGTACCATGAATACTCTTCATTATAAGAGAGGGTAATAAAAGGGTGAGAATTATTCCAATTATCAAGCCAAAAGTCAATGTTGCATTTACCAATCTTCCAATATATATATATATATTCAGCATATTATCTGATAGAATTAAGTCTTTTTCAGACTTTACTATCATTAGGTTTAATTTAGTTTGTAGAGGATGAGCAAGACGACAATATTTTTTTTATCTCTAAAGTTATACCAAAGTTTACAAGAAAGGGAAGTTTCAATGTTTTTAAGCTTTCTAATGTTTAATCCATTTTCCTCATAACGTTTACTGATTTTGGGAAGAGAATACCAGATGATTGAGTTTGAGTTTTCTTTAAAACCCCAAAGAAATTTATTAATCAACTTATTTATTTTATGGATGGCGTTCTTTGGGAGAATACTGTTATGCATATAATATATAGGAAATGAAAACAGGAAAAATTGAATACGTATTAATCTTCCTCCAAAGAAATATTGATACTATCCCACTCCATAATTTTATTTCTTATTTAAGTAACAAGATCATCATAATGGCATGAATTATTGTTTGAATGATTTTGATTCCAATATATTTAAATGGGAGAGAACATTGCTTAAATCCAACAATTTTCAATGTTTCTTGATCTGATATTGCTCATATGAGTAGATGAAATGAACGTGCTTCTAAGAGTATTGATCAACTGTCCATAGAAAATTTGGTAATGAGACTTTTTTGACATTATTAAGTTTGTCCAATAATGATGAATAGACTAGGTGAAAGAGGATCACCTTGTCTAACACCATTGCTGGCTTGAAAATAAACATGGGATACACCATTAATAATGATTGAATAATTAGTGTTTTCAAGACCAACTTTTATTACTTGAATGAATTGGTTGCAGAAACCATAAAGTTTTAAGATAGAGTATATGAACTTGAAAGATACCCTATCAAAAGTTTTAGCCATGTCTAACTTCAAAATGATATTACAACATCTAGGTTTTTTATTTAGGTCATGGGAAAGCTCTTGGGTTATTAGAATGTTCTCATGGATGCTTATGGATTCCAAAAATCCAGACTCCTCATCAGATATAGTATTGGGAAGAATTTTAATGAGTCTGTTCTTGATGATCTTTAAGAGTATTCTATTGAATACTATACAAATACTGATGAGTCTATATTTATACTAGCTTTTAAGAGATTTGTTCATAGAAATAGGGCATATTGCAGTTGCAAATATGCCTTTGGGAGCATGGCAACCATTAAAAGAGGCACATATTGCTTTATGAAGGTCAACATATATGATATTCCAACAAGACCTAAATAATCTGGAGTTGAATCCATCAACTCCATACACACTATTGGTATTTAAAGTATTAATTACATAATGAATTTCATCAAAAGGTGGAATTGATGTTAAAATTGAGTTTTCTTAGTCAATAACAAGATTTTGAATAATTCTGAAATTTTGTCTAAATAAGGCGCATTGTTGTTACAAGTGAGAATATTTTTGAAGTATTTAACACCTCAGTTACCAACAGTAGAGGGATCTTTAATCCATGAGTTGGTAAGAGTTATACCATGAATTCTGTTTTTAATCTTTTTTTGATAAAATTGTGATAACTTTTTGAATTGTAATCATCATTTTGTATCCAAATGGAATAAAAAAATTTATGCTAAAAGGTTTCTTAACTGGCCAGTAAGGCCAGATGATTGGCTCCGACTTTATAGAGATTTTCTCTATTGGTTGAATTTTTTAGAGTTTCAAAACAGTATTCAGCATACTTAATCTTATTATTAGCTTTAGAAATACTATGCACATATTTCCAAATACCTATTTATTCCAGGATTTGAGTTTTATTTTGATTCTTTTTAATTTTAACCTAAAGATTGATATTGGATCACCATATCGATCTTCTTTCCAGCTTTGGTCAACAATGTTAAGGAAGTCACTTTGGAGAATCCACATATTCTGTAATATGAAGGGATATTTAGCAATGGTAGATAATGAAGACAAATGAATGAAAATATGTGAACGATCTAAGCCAGTTCTAGCTAGATGATTCACCTTGGTAATTAAAAAAAGAGACCTCAAAGCAGCATTATGTAATGCTCTATCGAGGTGTTTTCATTTATGATTGTTCGACCATGTGTAGTTGGATCTTGAGTAGCCAGAATTCTCTAACTTACAGTCAAGGATCAAGTTGTTAAATTCATCCATACCTCTCAAATTAAGAAAGGTACAAGAGAGTTGTTCAATTGCATTGCTGATCTTATTCAAATCTCCTACTATCAACCATGGTTGAGTAGTAAAAGAGATGTTTCTCAGATGATCCCAAAGGGAAAGTCTTTGGGATCTTAAACATTTTGCATAGATAATGATGATCATAACTTCCACATTTGAGGAAGTGTGACTCACCATCAAATGAAGGAACTAATCATTGTTTATAATTATTTTGATGTTGAAATGACTCTTCCAAAAAATCCAAATTTTATTGTTAACATTTGCAAAATCATCATTAAAACCAATTTTATTGCAAATTTTGAGAAGATTAGTGTTGGATACCATTGGCTCTTGAAGAGCAATGAAGTCAATAAGCTCATATTTGATAATGAATTTAAGTCTTCTAATAATTCAATTGTTACCAACACCCCTCACATTCCAATTTAATATTTTTAAAATCATTTTGATCTAGAGTTTGAAAATTCTAAGATGTTGTTGACTTTGTTGTTGGTATGGTCTTCAATCTGGTCTGTTTTTGTCTTTTTAATTTTTTTGTTCTAAGTGTTTTGTTATCTCTTGACTAGTAGATACTTGATTCAGTTTTAAAGAATTTGGTAAACTACTCAACTTTTAAATCAGAGAGTGGTTAATGGTTTTATCAGAATTATCAATCTCATATAAATATTAAAAGAGTTGTTAATTTCATTTATTTGCAGAATCTCAATTCATTATTCGTGACACTAATGATATCAAATGATGATTTTAAAGATGAGTTAATTTTCTCATATTTCTCTTTGGTTTGAGAGATGAAAATAATGTTGGAATCAATCATAGAGTTTTTTTATTGACAAGAGGTTGGTCAGATTTAAGAGGGGAAAATGAAGTATTGATAGAGTCAATACTTGCCTTTAAAAATGATTTTCATTGTTTCCCGATTTGTTTTGGTGTCAATGATGACAAATTTGTTCTTTTTAACCCATATTTCATTTGGTTTGGTTGAAGATTCTTTATTAATTGTAGGTTTATTATTTTGGTCCATTTATTCATTAGATTTGAAATCTTTGTTACAGCTGATATCTCTATGACCTAAATGTTTTCATTTGTTGAATCCAATTGAGCCTCCAAAACTTATCCAAAGTTCTAAAGGGAGAGGATAAGAGATATCCAGGACCAGCCATGCTTTATAACAATTGAAGTTGGCATGGTTTTTTTATATAGGAATCCAGGTTACCAAAAGAGAGCCAATTACTTTGGAAATTTGGAAGATGGAGTCTTGATTATACAATAACTCTAGGATTCGAGGAATGGAAACCCAAACTGGAGTTAGGGATGATTTCAGTATGGGGCTAAAATTTGGAGTCCACTTCAATTTTCTGAAAGAATATTGACCTACACTCCAAACATTATGCTTCTAAAACTTTTTTATATCGTTTAGGTTATCAAATTCAATTAAAAGATGTATGTAATCATATATAACTAAACTAAATGAACTAATGAATCTGAAAGAATCAAGAAAGCATTTAAAGTCATTTACTTTAGGTATGTCAAAACTAAATTTAGTTATACGAGTTAGTCCTCTTTCCTGAAAGCATATTTCTTTATGGCCTCCTTTTCCTGGTAAGTGATGTTGGGATGGATGTACCCTTGCTTCTGAATCCTATTAGCCTCTGCATAAGTTCTGAAATTGTCTTATCCAGCGAATGAACTCAGAATTTTGTCTGCATTCTTCTTATGTTGACTTGGGGAAGGAGAGTAGTCGCATATTGGATTTGAGACAAGATTTGGGAAGTCTTTTTTGTGGGATAGATGAGCAGGGAACTCTTCTATTTTATCCTCTTCTTTTTTCTTCTTGATTTACGTCGGAGAAGGATTATTTATGAGTCTTGAGATTTTCGGGAGATTAAATTTCCATTGTAGCTTGAATATTTGATGGATTTATGCGAGTCATCCTCCATATTAGGATGAAAACAACTACTATTCATATGGAGATCTAAGGGAGCTTGGAAAAATTGAGGATATATGATGAATTTTTGATTTTTTTTATATTGTAATCCTACAAAAAGATAGATATATACAGTATATTGATTCGAAGTTCTTTACTCTGTAAATCTGGATTAATTTGAAGAGACTTTGTATATACCTTATTGAGTTAACTTGAAGGAAATAAAAAAAAATTTCAATGCCTTAAGATGAATACCAAATTTTTGATGAAAAAGAAGATGACCATAAGAAATTAGAAGGTGAGGCTTATGGCTGGATAAGATCGTATTCTTCAATAAGAAGAAGCGACCAACAAAAAATTCTTTAAATCGCGAAGAAAGAGATAAGAATTCTTGAGAATCCTCAAGTAGGTGATAATCGAGACACTGCAAAATTAATTTGAACAAAATTAGATAAAACCATAATTAATATAAAATCAAATACAACTTTAATTAATATTTTATTGGTAAAATATCGATTTTTTTAGGGCGAAGCTATTTCCTCCATAAGATTTTTTATTTCCCCCATATTTCAAAAAAACCTCCACTTTATTATTTCCTCCACAAAGGAAATTATCAATTTACCCTTTTTTTAATTTTACTCCAAAAATTTATATTTACCTTCTTCTTTAGCAACCACCCAAACACCATATCTACCTTAATTTTTTTCCAGCAACCTTTTACCCACCATATTTACTTCCACCAATAAACTTTAATTCTATTAATATAAATACACAACTATCAACTCTTTTAATTGAGTAAATAAATATAGCAACCACTTTCAATTCAAGCAATCTGTCAAAGGTAAAAAACTTTCCAAAATCTTTTTTTTAATCTATCGGTTATCAAGAGTTCTAGGAAGTCGGGTGCATAGCGAGTTCCACGAACTCGATATGCAGAAAAATTTCCAGTGCTCGGAATTCTCTTGTTATGATTTTGTTTTTAAAATTTCATGTATATTGAGTTCGAGGAATATGTTTTTTTAAGTATCAAATTACTTTTATAAAACTTTGAAAAAAAAATGATTTTTTTTTTAAATTAACTTTTTTTAATTCCTATCTTTCTTATTTTTGTTTGTTTTTATTTTTAGAAGATTAAATTATCTTGTTGGTTGATTGGGTAATGTTGTGAGATGTTGAATCTTTTGTTTGGTGTCTTCATTTTCTATGATTTATTTTTAACGAATTTGAGTTTTTTTGGTTTTTAAGATTTAATTTTAGAAGTCAAATGATATATGTTGGATGTAATTTGACTTAATGATGTGTTTGTTCGAGTTGGATAGTGCATAGTGGCATCAAAATATAAATTAGACAGTAAATTAAGGATAAAAAAATAAAAACAAGTGTTGAATTTTTTTTAAAAATATAAGATGAAAGAGATAATATATCTTATTAGAAAAATAACTTCACCCTTTTTTTTATTACATCTTCTAAAAGAATAATGATTAAAAATTACAATTTATCCGTCCGTTTTTATCATTACATCATAGTTTAATAAATTTGAGATATTTGCGATATATAAATTTCACCAATTACTAACCTTTTTAATTTTTATAAAACGGCCGAAGATCTTTCATGGGACTTCTTAAAAATATTTATTGACAAAAATATCTTCTAAATATCTCTTGATAATCAAATTTGATTACAAATACTAATAAATAGTTAACTCCAATAAACAATACTAGGCCGTCAACGGTTTTCCGGTTCGGGAGAACCGGAACCGAACCGATAAAAACCGGATCGAGAACCGGACCGAATTTTAACGGTCCGGTTCACGGTTCCATTCTAAAAATCGAAAATCGATAAAGAATCGAAACAAAAAATCGGTTAGGAACCGAACCGATAAATCGATAGGACCGATATGGAATCGAACCGATAAAACTGTAAAACCGATAAAAAATCGGACCAATAAAACCGTTAAAACCGATTATTTATTATTATTATATATTCTTTTATAATTATAGTACCAAAATTAATAGTTAATTATTAATTTTTCAAGAAAATCAAAGATTAATTTATAATTTTACTTTTTATATCACTTATTTCATTAAAAAAAAATTAAAAATCAAATTTTAATTGATTTTATTTTTTGTTAAGTGGTCCAAACCGAACCGAATTCAGACCGAACCAGATCGAAACCGAATTGGACCGGACCGGACCGAACCGAAAACTTAACAGTTCGGTCCGGTTCCAAAAATTAGAACCGAAAGATTCGGAACAGCCCTAAACAATACCATGTACTTCAATTAGATTATACGGGTTTACTTACAAACTACGTAAAAATTTATTTATTTTCAGATGCAGCCGTTGGTTATGTTTAAGAAGAAAAATAGTCCCATAAAAGCCCGTTCTATGGAATAGCGGAGAAAGCCCATTAATTAAATTGAACAAAATCCATTTCTATATACATATTTTTTATTCCATACCGAACCCTATCACAAAGGTTGTCGTAAAAGGATTCAATACTATCTCACTTAGAAAAGGCAAAACCTGTCTTTTTGCTGGTCTTTTTTCTTTATATATACGTTTATATTTATGTATGGAAGTCGCTATAATAATATTTTTTATTAGGTATGGTTGCGAATTTCTTTTTTGTTATAAGATCTAAGTTTATTAGTTTTTTAACTTGTTAATAAATACGAGCATATAATTTTTGTAATTCTTATGTTTTTTAAATAATAAAATTTAAGTTTTTTTTTGGGTTTTTTATTTATCATGATATCATATTCTGAAATAATCTGATTGGAGAAGTGTAACTTTCCTCCTGTTTTTTCGATCAGTCAAGTATTCGATTTTGATTCGTTGTTTTCGATTTCGATTCGTTGTTTGGATTTGCTTTCTGTCAAGTATTGGATTTTAGTTCGTTGTTATAATCTGCTTTCTGCCAGGTATTTCAATTTGGATTTGTTTGTTTGGATTGCATATTGGTATTAAGGTATTCAATTTCGATTTGTTTGTTTGGATTGCATATTGGTATCCAATTTCGTATTAGTATTGGATTTCGTATTGTAATTGGATTTGTTCGGAAATTTTTGGATTTATTCGAAAATTTCAATTGTTTATTGATATTGGTCTTAAGAGACCATGTTAGAATTCGATAGAAAGTTGCATTATTGTTTTGATTTGGAAAGAAATAATCTATTTAATTATGTGAGTTATTATTCAATAAAGGTATAATCAATATTGAATATGTGAATTATCTGTAATCGTATTTTGCAATTTAATTAATATGATAGTGAATTACTTGGTTACTTGGCTAGCAGTACAGTGAAGTATTGAATTACTATTTTCAAATTTGCTCTTGAATTAATTGGTGACTTGAGGAGTAGTACAGTGAATTAATTGGTTAACCTATTCTGTAATTGAATTAATTGGTGACTTGAGGAGTAGTACAGTGAATTAATTGGTTAACCTATTCTGTAATTGAATTAATTGGTGACTTGATGAGTAGTACAAATATGTATTTTGCAATTAAATTAATTGGTGACTTAACGAGGAGTACAGTGATTTGGCATTAAACTAATATTATATTGAATTTACGGGAAATATAATGATCTGAAATTGATTGATTTGAGTGTTTATGATAATGCGATAATGTTTTTTTTGGTAGAAGTTATATTTAAATAAAAGGAGAAAGCTTCATTTGTTATAAATAGAAAGGAGGTTTCTGTTTAACAATAAGAGTTGCATTGGTTTTTTATTTGGACTTCGATTGTGATTTCAATTGAATTTTGGTTTTGTTTTGAATATTTTTTGTGTAGCTTTCCATCTGCTCTCATGCTTTTCGATTGGGATTTTTTTTTTTGGAGAGAATGACTAGGAAGGACGATTCTATGCATTCGACTAGTACTCAGCTCAATAGAAAAAACTACTCTTACTCGAGTTTGTCAAGAATTTTTTTTTTCATGGAAGACACATGTGGACATATGTTTGAGGTATAAACCTTCAACCTTCTAATACATATAGTAGTGAGAACTATGCTACATTGTTTGATGCATGAGAGACTGATAATGCGAAGATCATCACTTGGATCAACAATTTTGTAACACAATCAAGTAGTACTCAGTTGGCCAAATACGACACTGCCAAAGAGGTTTGAGATCATTTAGAAATACTGTATACGCAGTTTAAAAAACCAGGCGTTGCTCACCAACCAGGTGAAGTTTTTTGACTTATGGGAGCTTTATATAGTCTCAAACAAGCTCCTCATGTTTGGTTTGAAAATTCTCTACGGTTATTACTTCACTTGGTTTCCTTGCTATTAATCATGATGAGGCCTTGTTTATTAGATGTATGAGTGGAAAATGAATTATGTTATCCCTATATGTAGATGATATGGTCATTACAGATGATAATATTGATGACATTGAGGCACTAAAACGTGATTTGGCTCAGTGCTTTGCGATGAAAAACTTGAGACTATTATGTTATTTTTTAGGTATTAAGGTGACTCACTCTCCAAAAGGTTATATTCTCTTTCAGACAAAATATATATCTGACTTATTCGGGCGAGCGCAACTTTCTGATAACAGGACAGTAGATACCCCTCTTGAAACCAATGCTCGGTATTCTCCAACTGATGGTGTTCCTTTGTCAGATCCAACTCTATATCAAACTTTTGTATGGAGTTTGGTTTATTTTTCAGTTACTCGACGAGATATAGCTCATGATGTTCATGTGGTTAGTTAGTTTGTCACTGCTCCTACATCCGTCCACTGGGAACTATTATTAAAATATTGAGATATCTTCCTGGCACTGAGTTCCAAAGCATTTTGTTTCCTTCGACTTCTTCACTTAAACTACGTGCCTATAGCGATGCGGATTGAGATAGTGATCCTCATGACCGAAAATCTACTACCGGTTTCTGTATTTTTCTTGGAGATTCATTAAACTCATTGAAAATCAAGAAACAAGATGTTGTCTCTAGATCATCTACTGAAGCTGAGTACCGTGCTTTGGCCATGACCACATGTGAGATTGTTTGGTTACGATGACTTCTTGCAGGTATGGGGGTTAACGTTACTAAACCCAATTATTTACATTGTGATAACAAAAGCGACATGCAGATAGCAAAGAATTCTGTTTTTCATGAGAGGACGAAGCACATTGAAATAAATTGTCACTTCATTCGGCATCATCTTCAGATCGGCACCATCTTGATTCATTATGTTCCATCAGCTTTACATATAACGATTGATATTTTCACGAAGGCTCAGTCAATAGCGCGGTTTCATTTTTTTGTGACAAACTCTCAGTGTTTATTACTGTTGCATTGTGAGTTTGAGAGAGAGTGTTAGAGATATAAGACCCAAGTCCATGACCTTTTATTTTATCCATAAACATGGACATATGCTCTATATAATTCTTATCATTTCCGAATAAAAAAACCATAGCCATTTTTTATATTTTATTTTTGTTTGTTTTTTATTTAACACCAAATATATACTAAAAATAAATCTTAAAACTATATTAGAATTATCGCTTGATTGCGATTTCAATAGAAATTAAAATGCATGAAATAGTTTAAAATCTAGATAAACAAATGCAAACCATCGAAGAAAAAATATTATTAAAAAATATAAAAACATATAGTATAAAAAGCCAGTTTACATTATATAAATGTGAGTTACAAAACAGATAAAAATAGGATATATTTTGTGCTAGTTCGCTAGGTTCGATGGTCCTGCTCCGAACCGTAAAATTAGTAGTTC
This sequence comes from Limnanthes douglasii subsp. nivea, assembly GCA_036936605.1. Taxonomy (NCBI): domain Eukaryota; kingdom Viridiplantae; phylum Streptophyta; class Magnoliopsida; order Brassicales; family Limnanthaceae; genus Limnanthes; species Limnanthes douglasii. Next base: position 248,937,285 of record JAUPFV010000004.1, on the reverse strand, counting down.
CAGTTGGAATAATATCACGATATATCCAGATAATGTCGAATTTGTTTCATGTGGTTAGGCGACAATAATTCTTTCTTTATGTATATAAAAATAGTTAGGCAAAATTCTAGTTGTTGATGTAGCCTGAAACAAAAGCCAACCCTGTGGTCCCCGAACGCTATTTAGGACTCTCTTATTATGTCATTAAATATTATATCAAAACAAAATATTTTTGTATTATTATATTATATACAGTGAGAATCTTGGAAATAAATTATGTCGAATAATTATAAATATATCTTGAGAGTTTGTGCATTATATTTTTAGCTCAATGATATCTCGAGTTTAGTGGATACATTCCATTATTTTAAAATATGTGTTGCGATAGTTTGGTTTGTTTAAAAAGTCTTAGTACCATATATTCATAGATGTATTCTCCTGTTATAGTAAATTAGAGCCGGGGAAGTCAATTTATGTTAAGAGTGTTATTGATAAATCGATTTCATGGATAATATTGTTGAAATGGTTTGTTGGAGGTTGACTGAAATTTAAAAATAAGATTGTTAGAGTGGTTTGTTGTAGGTTGACTGAGATTTAAGAGAAATCTATAAAATTTTAGAATAAAATGTAAAAATGTCATAACTAATTAAAGAAGATGTAGGATTTAGAGATAAGACAATGATGATGATAGAGTAGAAGATATTTTCGATTAGATAAAAGCGTAAAAAAAATATTATTTGCTGAAATATTAAATTAATTTTTTCGATTTGAATCTTGATTTATATTTAGGTAGAGAATCATGCTAAAATTATAGTTGGGTTTTTCGCTTAAGTCACATACTGTTACAGCATATGTCTTATGTATTTACTCATACATTCTTAAGTTGTAGTACACATCTAACACATTTATAATGAGCTTCAACCTAAGCAAATTCTATCATTATCAGTAGCTTATTAGTCCTTGCGAGAGCATCAAGGAATGACTAGAACTTTGATTATTTTCCTTAGGTTGGTGTTTTATGTTACTTTTTATACGTTGAGGTTTTATCGAAACTTATCCATCTTAAAGTCTTGATATTGAATATTCTTGCCTAACTAATGTCCTACTAAGCCAATTTTGGCTGGACTCGTAAAAGTCTTAAGGTCTATTGGTCATATACTTGCCTCATTAAAACCTCATCGCTGATCAAACCTTCTTTGAGTAAAAAAATCTATTTTGTCGAGAAAAAAGTAAGCACATATGTTGCACTTCCCCTATTTTGGTTTACTAGTAACTGATTATCTCATAGGCATAAACTTTGATTAGTTAGCAAGAAGTTAAAATTTGAAAAACATGGTTCATATTGCTTATAATTGTATACTTATAGCCACTTAGAGCATCCACAACATATACACTATTTGACAGTTGATATTAAATTTAACGATTATATATGATTTTTTTGTTTCCAACAGATACCGTAAAAGACTATCTATATATACTAGTGTAAATTATGTTAGGTATATTTGCAGTAGCAGTTACACAATAGGTAAAGTCATATTATTATTTCCTTTATTTTTCTCCCATTATTTTATCAATTAGTAACTACCTTAAATATACACTACATGTAGGAACAAAAACGTAATATATAAATTTACATTACTCAAATATAATCGATATTTACCAAAAAAGTAGAGTATCTGTTGGGGATGCTCTTAGTCCTTTCAAGTATGAAGAAATGAGTATTTATAAATCTTGTTTCTCTGATCCGAGACTTCGTATTTCTATCTAGCCGAGGCTTCATACCTCTATGTGGCTCATCCTTTCCATTCATCCTTGGTAATTATTATTTTTTTCTTCTTAGATTCCGTTTACTTGGAATTTTTGTAATTTAATTGGTAAATAAGTGTTTGAACAATGCATAATAACGATTTTCATGTTTTTTTTATATGAGTGAAGGTTTGGTTGACAAATGTCAAATGTGTGTAATAGTTTTACTATTTTTTGCACACGTGTTGCATATTTAGCTTATTTCATCATAATCATTAGATTCATTTTGATATTGGCCTTTAATATGCAAAAAAATCTAAAACGTTGAGTAAAAAAAGTTTGTGATATTACCTTCATATGTCCTAACCAACTTTTTCAAAATTGTTTAAACAATATTATTGAGCGCCATTATATTTTTCCTTCGTGTGTATAAGAAATTTAAAGTTCATGATTTCTTGGTGTTGACCAAAATTTATATTACGAATAAGAATCCCTATTTTTATTTATTATGACGTTTAGCTCATGCCTTGTTGATAATCTTCATAATTTCAAGAAAATATGGAATAAAGAGTTTGGGTATATCTCAGACGAGTGAAAGACCGTCAAAGAATAAAGTCTGGATTTTTTAGTGTGAGGATTCTTTCTTATGTTTTTTTTTCTCATTTTACATTTTCTTTCATGTTCATAATTCTTATTTATGTTTGGATGTTTTTCCGATTTCTTGTTCATATGTTGGTAATTGCTTGAAAGATGGAATCTTTCATGCCTTGAAGAAATATTTTAAGATTATGAAGGAAAACATAATATTCTCGCATGATTATATGGTCATTTTCCCATTATAATTTTATATCTTCTAGTATGTGGTCTAAAACCAACAATGCTACTAAACCTTCAGCCTCAGTCTTACACGTCAAGACTCTGATTGCTGAAGGAAATATCCCACCTGCATATTTTTTTTATAGTTGAAGTTATTTCTTCCTCACCAGAGGCTAATCGTTTAATGAAGAAATTTTTTATTATAAAGAAAAAGCATATTAGAAATCCATTTCTGACGTCCTCGGTGCCTAAAGTCTAGGTCACTAGAAATGCTTGAGTACCTTATCTGATGATAATACTAGTGACCTTCTTGAAAAACATGTTAATAACAATTGTTTTGCCCACGTTGCCAAGAAATTACGTAATGAGGCTTTGATTTCATGGAATTTAGTTCTTGGTAGTTTAAGAGTTGATGCTTTAACCCCTGATATTATGGTCATTTATCCAAATCTAACTTCTTTTGTTTCTAATGCTATATCGATATACTATCTTACCCAAAAGTTTATGTTAGAGAGTGTTTAGTGATATTTTTATTTCTGCCCTTTCTGGTCCCACATACCATGTGGTTGTAGTTAAACCTTATGAGGGTATTTCTCAACTTAAGAAAGAATATTTAGTTTGCGTTGGTAAAAGGAAAAATAAAATTAGTGATGTTATCCTAGAATTGGAATTTATTTTCTTTATAAGAATATGACTCTAAAAGTTGATGCTTATTCTAAGAATAATTTAAAATAAATTTCGATACCGAAGTGAATTAATAAATATTCTCCTGGAGGGTCTAAGGCAAACAATTCCACGACTAAAACATTTGTAGATAAAGGTTGAATGCTTAATATTGTGGTTACTGTTTTGGTTGAAAAAAATATCTTCATTGGTTATTGTTGTTACCAATGAGAATGTGTCCAAAAAACTGCCTCCTCATGCTAAGGGGGATCCAATTGATGCTCATATAAGCCAATTCGAGGGTGACTTTTTTATATATTTGAAATGCCTCCAGATTCCGCATGTATGTCCTTTCTCATACAGTATATTTCTAAGGTTTTTAGTTTGCAACTTTTGCTCGAAAGAGGATGCCTCCAACTCATCTTAGCCCTATAGAACTTCCTATGAGGCAGATGAATCTAGGTGTTGAGGTGAATCTCTAATATTTTTTATTACCTATTCTTGTTTATTCGAATTATCTCAAGTCTAGTTTTTTTGTTTATATAGTCTCTGTATAATGTTTTCACAATATTGCATCAATCGTGTAAAATTTCCAGCCCATGTAGTCCATGATCTACGACCTTTGCTAGAGGTTGTGGCATAACCTTTTTTAAGTGGTCAGACGCTGAAGGTTAAGCTTCAAGATGAAACTCATGACAAAAATAAGTTGTGGAATAAGTTGCTGATGAAGGCCGAAGTAGAATCATGTTAAATGCTGAAGTGTAGGCTAAAGAAAATTTAGATTAAGAAATTTTAAAATGAGCTACATAATGTTTATGTCATACAAAAATCAGAACAATAACTTCGGGTCAGATCAACAAAAACATAATGTTTTGCTTAAAATATTGAGGTGAAAAGGGATCATTTTAGTAAATTTTTGAATGAAGCTATAGCAAAACAAAGGTTTTTGGCAGAGACCCTTCATGTCTGAGCGTCTAAAACATATTGAATTTCAAAAAAAAGTTAGAGAGTCATATGAAAAATAATATTAATGAAGCAGTAGAGGAAGCTGAAAAGGAGTTGGTTCTTTCTCTTCATTAATTTGTATTATCTTTGGAATTATATTCCTCGCGAACAGAGTTTGAATGATGCTATATGGACAAGCTCTCGTGGAGAAAGCATACCATTTTTCACTACTATGAAGGGTGGATTTCCTGTAGTTGATCTTCTTCATAAATTAGAAAGCTAAATGGTTGATAGTGCGTCTACTTCAGGTGTAATTAATGAAGAAGCTCATTTTGTTGATAGTCTCAACCTAACAAATCCTCATATGACCAAATATACTATCGTTCCTTCCACTCAGCCATCAGAATATGTTTCTCTTGCTACTAGAAATGAATATAAGATTCCTCTTGCAGAGAATGATGTTGTTCTTCCACTTTCAGAGACCGAAGATGCAGTTCATGCTTCCGGAAATGAAGTTGTGATTCTTGATAGTTAGTCTACTTTGCCTTATTATTATTTTATTTGTATTATGCTTTATGGATTTTGTTTGACCCAAAGTCTCCACATGTTGGGTATTTTTTTAAATTTTCTTGAATTTTTATTAGTTTGTTTTGGTTTGATAGTTAACTTATTATGTTTTTGTATGTTTGTTTTTACTGCATGTGTTTTTCTTATTTTGTATGAGTATTTTATATTTTCTACCTTAACTATTTTTAAGAGAGTATTTATGTTTCCTTGAATCTGTTATTCGTGATGTAGTGATCATTTTCGAAGGCATGGGCTTTTACAAAATGAACTAGTGGGCTCTTCTTTGGATTATGTCTAGAAACAACCAAAATTTATTTGTATGGTTCATGATTCCAAGATATGTTATATGATTAGTTTTTCAAAACATCCACACATAAGTTTATTTTTTATATTGGAAGGTGAATTCAACTTTATGCCACACTAATAACTACTTGTTTAATCATCCTGACATTATTGTTTGTTTGATAAATCAAGAGACTTTCTAAAGTTTTGATGATTCCATTTGGAATCACCCCTACTTTGCTTTATCTTTGCTTGATGAGGCAAGAGAGTTATTTAAAATATTTTGATAATATATCATTTGAGAATTTGTAAATGACAATTTTTTTATTAATATCAGATGCTTTCTTAAAACCTTCTCGCGTCATCAAAGTAGAAAAAAGTATATCTAATATAACAGTTTAATAAAACATTACATAAACAATATAACACATATTTGAAACTTAAAATGAGTTATAGAGCTTCATATGCACTATATTACAATGGTGCCAAAGTTTGTTTCTTTCCTCATCTAATAGTCTGTATGTTCCAGACTTTACCTTTAATTATGTATGACCCTTCCCAGTTTGAGTCTAGCTTGCAGAGACTTTCATATTTTGTGTGAATGAATAGTATCTCGAGAACTTTATCTCCCACTTCAAATATTTTAAAATATACTTTAAGATTTTATTTATTTATTATCATGGTTTTGTAATGATCTGATCTTAAGTGGGCTTTTTCTCGTTTTTTTCTTGAATCACATCAAGTTGTGCGCTCCTTATTTTAATGTTCCTTATTTTCTCATACGTTTGCATTCTGTGTGAATGTGTATAAGTTTTGACTTGAACTAATTCTTTTATTCCATACACCAAAGCAAAATGATGTTTTAGCTTTTGTAGACCTTGGTGTGGTTCTATATGACCACAAAGCCTCTCGCATGAAGTTAAGGCAACTTCATGTTGCTCATTCCAATATTTTCTTGATCTTATCTATTATTGTTTTTTTGGTGATTCATTGCAACCTGTCAGACCTAATGACATGCCTAGTGGGTCATTTCATGCGTTCTAGACCATTCCAAATGAATCTGACCGTTATAAGAAATCCAATTCATGTACTATATGTAAATATTCAAAGCGCAATCATAGGGTAAAGCTATTTTCGAGGTAAACATGTGTACGAGTTTATCCGAGGAGGATAAGTACATGGTTTTATATTTTTGAGTCAGTTGATAAATGTTCGAGGAAGAATTCAGATATATTTTTATTCGAAGACAACATAAGTTGTCAAAATAACTTTGACAAAAAGAAGGAGAGTTTTAATGCGGAGCATACTGCGTTTTGGCAAAGAACAATTTTTACTTACCAAGATGTTTGATTATTACTAGTTCTTATTCATTGTCCTTCATAAGAACTAGTGGGGGCTACTGATAAGGATATAAAATATTGAAGTTTTAAATGTAATAGAACAAAGTCATATGTGATAACTTGTATATCTGTTGGATGAATTTTAGACTATTTGTAAATAAGGGGGCGAAAATGCAATTATCCAATTTATGTAACCAAATTAGTTATACAAGTCTTTGCGCCTATAAATAAAGGCAGAAGACAGTGAATAAAGGGTTACAATTTTTTTATTAGATAAAGCTTACCAGTAGTGAAAACATTGATGATATACAACAAGATTTACTTGAGGAGGAGAAGAACATTACAACTCAAAGAGAAAAAAAGATATGAGGTTGTTTGATTTCTTGGAGTGGAACAAAATTCCATTGTTTCCCGACTTTAGAGAGCAAGAGGCGTACAAAACTTTCATCGGGAGTGTAAGTTTATAATTTTTAAATTAAATATTTTACTTATATCTATATTTATTTTTAAGTGTTGCTTTCTTATTAAATAATTTTATGTACAACCTCTCAGTTCTCTCAGAATCCAGACATATAACTTGGTGTTGCGCATGTGGGATCCAACAATGCAAACTGAAGTAACGAGTCTTGCATGTACTCCATTAGTATCTCTCATTTCTCATATGCCTAAACATTATACTCATCAAGTGTTGAGCAATGTAATCCTTAAACGTTGGCACCAAGAGACTAACACATTTCAGTTCAGCTTCGGGAAAATAAAAATCTTGCTAGATGACGTTCATGTCATTACAAGCCTTTCGGCAGTTGGTTGAAAGCACTGGGAGTCAACTAAAAGGATATGAGAGAAGAGATGTATACCTACTATGATCGGTTGTCAAGACTCGCAAATGATGAGGTTTGTTTCCTGAAACTATGTTATTTTGAGTTATTGTTATATGTTGTTTTATGTCTCTTTCAATACTTTATGTTATTTTATTTGTTTTATGTTCATGTTTAATGTTGTTTTATATACCTTTGAGTATTTTAGGTATTGTATTTGCTTTATGTTCATGTTTGATATAGTACGAATAAACCCTAAATAGACAAGATAGCTAAGAACTTAGTATTTAGAAGGCTAAAGCCCGAAATACACCTCATCGTGCAATGCGGCACGACCAAAAGAGACTTGGACAAATGACCATGTCTCCAAATGTACAAATAGTACAATATTGTATGACCATGAGCCACAAGGCCCAATCGTACAAAACTGTATGACTAGAATAGGGCTGGGCCATTTGGCCGAGCCCCAACATTCTTTTTCATACAATGTTACATGACCATGGATACCCGTTATAGTCGTAAAATATTGCACGGCCATAATAGGCATGGTCGTTTGGCCAGGTCACAACGTGCCTGGTCGTGCAACATTGTGCGACCAGGTATAACACACTCGGTCGCGTAATTATGCATTGACAAGTACATTGAGCCTCGACCAAATGACCAAGCCCTTTTTTTGGTTGTGCAATGTACCACGACCAGGATTAGCACGTTCGATCATGCAATATTGCGTGACCATAAGGGACCTGCCCATCTGGCCAGTCCCCAACATGCATGGTCGCAACACCGCGTGACCAGTGGGGATCTGGCCAAGTTTTCAGTTCTCCATGTGATTGATCATGCCTCGCTGCGTGATCGAGAGAAGAAGCATGGTGGTCTAGTGATGTGCGACCGCGAAGAACTTTTCGACTTGGCAAAAGACCAATTAACCAATCGTGCACCTAAGTACCAGTATCATACTAGCCAACCCATCCTAGTACTTGGTTATGCATTCAGTGAGGCTCTCCTCTACCAGCATCACTAACAGTACGAATTTCCCACCCAACCTGTATAGAAACTATGTCTGACAATGTATTGATAAAGCCTCCGACATTTTACTACGTATTAGACATATGGATGACCTCCCTCTGATAAAGCACGTGGATGGTCTGAAAATGTCTCACCAATGAGGAGATGCCAACCTAGAACTCTCCCAAATAAATAATACTATATAAGGAGTTAATTGATTATTTGTAAAGTGAATGAAAACCTAGAGCGACTAGTAAAAATGACAATAGAGAACAAGTGTAATATATTCTACGAAATTACTATAGGTATTCATCAAAATTTTCTTCAAGTTCTTGATATATTTATCTCATTGATCTTCCGTACTTCATATTATTAAGTGCTAGCAATTAAGTGATTTTTACTTCACCATTTTGGATCCCTTGTGAGGAAATGAAATCAGTCAACATTCTAAGTTACCAATTTCTATATATTTCTCCTCTCTTTACCACTATGAACTCAAGGAAAATAATGATATCTACCATGGGGCAGACAGTATTGTCCCTCCAAGTCACCTCACCTAGAGATGCAGACTTGGAAGATGAACCAAACCACTCAATTGAGGCGGGACTTTACAAATTGAGGGGTAAACCGTGGCATGTTGTGCCATTCTAACTAATCATATAACCTTCATCCCCTCATTGAATGATGATCAAGAGGATTATTTGGTCGTCCTAATTAACGAGAGGGTCGATGACCCATCTTATCAAGTGAGTGAGCTAGTGCAGGTCGTGAAGAACATCACTGCAGTTTGTAAAGAGCACCACTACAGCTCAAGAAGAAATGGGACAACCATACCCTTCAGATGCACAATTGAGGGAAACCACCCGGGTCACACCTAAAATAACTTGGCTTGGGCAAAGCAACAAAGTCATCCCGCAAACCAACCACCAAACACTCAGCTTAGATCCTTTTATCAGTCTGAGTTGACCGTAGAAGAAAAAAATTTGGATGACAAGATTCACATGGGTGAGCGGACGAGCATCCTCAAACAACGGGGTGGGGTCGAGGTGCAATAGTCGTAGGTCGTCGGTATGAGACCGACCACAGCTCAGTGGGGGCTCACACTCGCCATATGGACAACGGAAAGATGTCTCAAAGAATGATGGCTCCATTCAGGGAGGAAATAATTACCCATATATCTTGGCGGCCATAACCTCTTTTGTTAGCATATAGAGAGTATGAAATTTACCACTCTCGCCAATGATTCTCATCGGGCAGACTCCGACTCGTCTAGACATAATGAAGTTGCAATAGCTCATGGGTGCAAGCGACTAAGCATCATATGTTATACTTTAGGCTACTGATGGAGTACCTCCAGTAAGTATACACCTTGGTATGCTTCTACTAAGTGCCACAAGATCATGTACACGCTTTTCTACAACTAGGTAAACTCTTTTAACAAAAAGATGTAGAAATGGGGCGTCTATCTATGGACATTGAAGCAAAAGTGGGGAAAACTTAAGGAGTTCATAGCAAGGTATGTCACCCCTAGTGCCAAGGCGGTTGACTACCATGACCACTTGAAAGCATCTGCAGCTTGCTAAGCGCTACTTCATATTCCTTCTACAATTCGATTAGAAAGGTAGAGCCCATCTCCATGGCTGACCTAATATCCCGCGCTAAAAATACATCAATCTTGATGAGGTTGATACTTTAAACCGCCACAGGGGAGAGAACGATCCTTGAAAGGTAAAGACGCTCACTGTTCCTAAAGAAGTCTCAACAATGCGACCCTCGTATCAGCGTTTCACTCGAAGGAGTAGGCTATAAACCCACCACTAACTATATCCAACACTTACATCTATGAGAAAATCAAATACACCAAACTTCTATCCCTTCAAAGAAATATCTCATCACACTTAACAACACAATATTGACACAAATGGTGTGCGTATCTCCGAGACCATGGGAACACCAAGGATGGGGGGAGAACTAAAGGTTAATATATTATGGTTGATTGAAAGAGGACATCTAAGGGAATATTCCAATCAACCTAACCATCGTTAATAAGAGCGGCCATGCAACCCTTGAAACACGTATAGGAGGCCCCAAGACCAAGGTAAGTTGATATGGAATAAGTTAGACTTACCAGAGGATTGTCAATATGATGATAAAAAAGGAATCAAATATCTCAAATCCTCCATCCTAACTCTTTATGGAGGCACCAACATAATGGGATACACATATAACTCATGCAAGTGCTACATCCAAGAGGTGACTTCAACCATCGATATGCCAAAGGTTAACCTGGTTAGAGCACTTGCACCTGAGGCATTCGTGCTTGTCATTGTTTTCACTGATAAGGGTCTCGAGGATGTAATCCATCCACGCGTTAATGTTCTTTTGATCATAACTGAAAGTAAAAAGTGTAAGGCTCAGCGAATTCTAGTAGATACCAAGGAGGTGAATGTGTTGTTCAGCTCAACCATAAGCAGCTCCCCTTTAAAACTGGAGGTGTCCATTAGTAGGTTTCAATGTCCAGGCCACAATTCCGTTAGGAACAGAGCTACTAGAGGTGTCAATTACATTCGAAACATGGTCCAAGACCGAGGCCATCGAGTTTGTTGTGTTGGACACCCCGACCCTTACTGCTTGATTCTAGGGAGGTCATGGTTGCATGATTTTAAAGTTGCATCATCTACTTATGCTCAGTGATTGAATTACATGGTCGGAGGAGAGGTAGGCATAGTACGAGGCAAACAAAAAGCATCACAAGTAAGGTCTAGCCGACGCACTCAAGGATGATCAACTTCGAACACCAACTCGAGTGGGGCAAGCCCCAAATAATTTTAAACAAGACCCTCTAACCTTTACCCTTATGTTTTGTTGCGATAACCGTTTAATAGCATGATTTGTCCTGAATTACCTAACTCATTTTAACTCATTTATATTAATGAAAGTACTTATCTTATTTAAAAGTTTCATAACTAAGCATTTTTATACCGCATGTAGGAAAGCTGGCATGATTTCTCGACCACAATGGGAAGAAGTATTTTATTTTACAAAAGTTCATGCTACAACTTGTTGTTATGCCAACACTGAGAATAAGCTAGACCAATAACTTGCATGATAGATAAAATGAAAATCGGTAGAGCATGGACAAGCTTACACAAAAGATGAAGAGAAAGAAATAAAGCCAAGAGCTCCAGAAGTAGCGAGCTAAGAAGCTGCAATATCAGCATCAACACCAATATCATCGTTTTATAGCTCAGAAGTTATAGTTGGGGAAGCAAGTGACACCTCAAGAGAAAACGACACGTAAAAACTCATAAGCTCTTCCATATGGTTCTCATAGCTCACATTAGGGTAGAGCCTGTGGATCGTTTGGATATCCTTAGATTTTCCTCGTCTCTAGAAAAAATCAATATAGAGCAGCATTGCCTTCTCTTGGTATTTTTTGGAAGCCTTAACGTTATGTCGGCGTCACCTCTCGACCTCCTCAACATGAGTATCCATTAACCCCCTGATCTAGTTGATCCTCTACACACTAGTTATATGAGCGACCTTGTCATTGATCATCTAGGCAGTACGAGTTTTTAAACTTGTGGTTGTCGTAATTTTCTTAAATCGCATGAGCTCGGGACCAACAAAATGAGGCATGTCAACAGTAATGTACCCTTCCCCCGCAAGTACAACATTCTTATAAATATCAAAATATTATTCCACGATAGCCATGACCAACGATACCCCATCCTACCTCCACCTAAAGGTATTCAGGGCCTTCTGACTTTCAACATTGATCTTGCCTTCTCTACCCCCTTATCACGGTATAAATTTCCATTCTCCATGATTTGGTGATGAACGTGGATGGTTTACTGAAAATGACGCCGTTGGTAGGTGGCTGATAGACTCTATGAGGGAGAGTGAGAGCAAAGCCAAGAGAGGGAAACCCCTCAAAGACAAGACTGGGATGATGCTTGATATCCTCAGCCACTTCTACATGGTCAGTATGCTTGTGCTCGAGAGATTTAGCGGAAGGCAAAACTTGGGGCGGAGGCCACAGTCACCCAACATAGCTCAAGACCCCAGGGAAGGTTGTGTGATTTTATGTATAAGTTTTCTTGAAGGCTCGACATGTGGGGTAGCTCGCTCCAAACACAACAGTTAATAAAATTGCAAGGCTCGCAGATGTCCACAAAATGACAATATGGCTCGGATAGATAAAAGTTTTAGTCGTCGGTATAGTGAGAAAATGGAGAATGTATCCGTAGTAAAACTACTTCTTCTAAAGATCCTTGGCACGTCTAGAAGCAAAGAAAAAATATGACATTAAAAAATGAATAGAATACAAACGGGCACGAGGCTAAAGGCTCCTAATTCAATACATACCAAACATAACAAAGAAACTAGAGGTGGATGACCAATTCCCAGTCATGAAGAAGAAACAAATATTCTATTTTTCGTTGGACTGAGGCAAGCCCCTCACCACGGTCAGAATTTTCTCAAAATTGTATAAGGGGGAAATAATCGAATACTTAAGATAAAAGAATGAGGTAAATATTGGGATACAATGAAGGACCCTTCTAAGGCCACATAACACCCAATAAAAAATTAGGTTACGCCACCCGTTAGGTTGTAGTTAGCCTGACGTAACGGTGTTACTGCATCCATCCTATAGACCAAAGAAAAAAAAGATTCTTGAGTGGCAGTTTGGGGGGTACTTTGGTAAGCCCACAATACTTCTTGTAATTAGTTTGGCCACTATCCTGATGCACCCTCTAAATTCCTTTTTAGACCTATCAGAATAGTCCGATTAACAACCTTTATTTTCCTATTGGCGTGAGGGTGAAAAGGTAAAGAAAAATAATGTCAATTCAGTTGGAATCACAGAATATTTATGTGTCTCTATTTTCAAAATATGGGCCATTATCTATCGTAATACTTCTAAGAACCCCAAATCTGCAACATATATTGGAGAGGATAAACCCTATTAGTGCTTAAGATGTAGTTCTGAGAGGGTTGCAACTTCCACCCACTTACGAAAATAATCAACTATTAGTATAATAGTGCGACAACATCCTCACGCCATTGGTAGAGGTCCCACTAGATCAAGCCCCCATCTATCAAACGGTATCGCTTCAGATATTGATTCCGTTGGGACTTCCAACACATGTATTTTATTTCCAGAACTTTGGAATTGATCACATCATTTAACTAATTCTTAGCATCTTCTATACCCTCCCATATTTCCGAATTCAAAACTAATCTGAGGAGATAATGACATAATTATAAGAGTTGAATTATATTTAGTTCAAGAAAGAAGAATCAAATCTCACTTAAGAACTATGCATTATTAAGATCTAATGAGAAGCAAGTATGCATCTAAAATTTTAAAGAACATAATTCGAAGTAGGGTGGACAAAGTGTTGAAATATGTGTTCTTACATAGCAAAGACAAAAAACGTAGAAAGCTAGCACCGAATTAGGAATGACCATATACGGTAAGTGAGAGGGTCAAGCCTGGAACCTATCGATTAATGGATCAAGAATGCAACTGTTTGAGGAACCCATGGAATGTTGAACACTCAAGCCTCAATCTTAAATAGTTTTATAGAATGTTTAGTTTATTTATGTTGTTTTATGCTTATGTAAATATTTAGGGACATACTCTTTCTACTATGGTGGCTCAGAGAGGTTGTAATGAGGTGTCTGAATCACTTACAATCTATCACATTTCTCTTAAACAATTTTTATATTATGTAGTTGCTATGTTTTTTATATTTATGCCTTTGAATGGATTACGTTCTAATGGATAAAGTGTTTTTTTCATATGCCCTTGAATGGATTACTCACGAATTATTTTGGTGTTCGCTTTATAGGCCTTCAAATGGATACCTTCGAATGGTCAAATTTTTTGTTTTATATGTCTTCAAATGGATTTCCTTCCAATGGTTAAAGTATTTATTTTATATGTCTTCAAATGGATTACTTTCTAATGGTTAAATTCATATTCCCCCAAATCAATAGACCAATTGGTAAGGCGGAAAACAACCGGCTTCTGCAATACGTTACACGGAGGGAAATATGTTCGAACTATAATGTATAGCCCCGAAATTAAGGGTGCATCTTTCGGGCGATAACCACCAGTCCCAACGTCAGCTTTTCCAAGTTGAGGTAATGGGTCTCAGCATATACCAAGGTCTTGCTGGTATAGTAGACTAGGCCTTGTATGCCCTTGGGTTCTCTAACAAGAACGGACACTAGCTACAAAAGGAGATACAAATAAATAGAGGTATAAGAGCTCACCTACCACTGGTGCAGAGAGGATTTTGGGCGATGGGAGGTAGGTTTTTAATGCGATAAACGTAGGGTCACAGTCTGCATTCCAGTTGAACTTTTTGGCTCCTCAAAGAATGGGTGGATCTTATCAAATACCCTTGATATGAGGCGGGAGAGTGCTGCAAGGCATCCGGTTATGTTTTGGACCTCCTTGATATTTTGGGGAGGCTTCATGTGAATTAATGCTTGTAGCTGAATAGGTTCTGCTTCAATCCCATTTTTATTGACGACGTATCCCAAGAACGTTCCTATTCAGACTCCAAATGAACATTTAAGTGGATTGAGTTTGAAGTTATACTTACCTAGAATAGTGAAGATATTGCTTAGCACTTCTAACTGCTACTGAGCGGTATTGGTTTTAACGATCATATCGTCGATGTATTCTTCCATATGGTGCCCTAACTTGTATTCAAATATTTGGTTGATCAAGCATTGATATGTAGAACAAGAATTCTTTAAGCCGAAAGGCATGACGGTGTAACAAAAGAGCCCACGCTCTGTTTGGAAAGTGGTGTGCTCCTCATCGCTCTGGTGCATCTAGATTTGTTTATAACCTAGATATGCATCCATGAAGGACAAAAGCTCACATCCCGAGAAAAATCCATCAATTGATCAATGGAAGGTACATGGAAAGCATCCTTGGGGAAAACTTGATTTAATTAAGTGAAGTCAACACACATGCGCCACTGTCGTCTCTTCTTTTTTACCAAAACCGAGTTTGCGACCCAGACCGGGTGCTGAGCGTGACGAATGTGCCCGAGCCCGGATAGCTTGTCGACCTCTTTACTAATAGCTTATTGCTTTTCCACTGAAAAGAAATAGCGCTTCTTCCCAACAGTTTTGGCATATCTATCAACTATTAACTCATGGCATATTATCGAGGGTTCAACCCCCGATACGTCATTAGCAGTCCACACAAAAATATCCAAATTTTACTGTAAAAATGAAACTAAAAAAGTTTTGAAAAGAGAATATAAAGTCGTCCCTACGCGCAATATGCGCCTTTCTGTTACCCATTCATCTGAAGCATCCTCAAGAATGTCATCCTATTATGCACCTTCCCTGGGATCATCCATCTGTTCGGGCGAGGGTGCTATGGTTTCTGGTTGAACCCTCTCCCCATCGCATGTTAATTGCTATCGTATCGGTTTGTTAGGGTCGAATGCCACTGAGTAGCACGTCCGGACAGTCCTTCGGCTTCCCCTTATAATCCACACAAAATCACCCACCATGTATTTTATACATTGACATAAGGTACAAAGAGTAATCTTCATCTGATGCAGCCACGACCATCCAAGAATGGCATAATAAGAGCTTGAAGCGTCAGAAATCATGAAGAGTGTTTTGAACTCACTTTTTATAACATCATGCCCCACTTTCACCATGAGTTCGACTTCTCCAACACATTGTGAGATTTTCCCTTCATACCCCATCAAGGTGCGCTGCATGGATTTTTTCCGTGGTACTCCCAGCATTTGATCGTAACTTTCTTTGAAAATAATATTAGCCGAGCTTCCCTTATCGACTAAAACCCTTGTTACCTTGAAGCCTCAAATTTCGAGGTTAATTATTAAGACATCTTCATAAGGATGGATGATCCCTATTAAGTCATCATCATTACATGTGAGATCGACTAATGGTTCTCGGTACGTACCGTATGAGGATCCTTCGACTGAATGTATTTCCTGGTAGATTTAGCCGTGTTATGAATTATTGATCTACCCCTGTCATAGTTCCTCCTCCGGATGTTGTAAAATCCATTGTTGTTTTCCCGCATCAAACCTTTTGTCCTTCCAGTGAGGTTCATTATTTTTTTGGCGCGACTCTTCCTATTTATCATTTTGGGAATGTTGTTCATGTTGCTTAACAAATTGGATGATCTCACTATTGTCCACTAACCCCTGAATTTCTTCTTTGAGCTGCCAACAGTCATCTTTTGCATGACCATGGTCGTTGTGGTAAGAAACAAAATGCATGGTCGGTCCTTTGTAGCTGGGGTCGGTCATGATATGGGGAGACTGATATCGCATCCTATCCTTAGTCTATCGTAGATGGTGGAGATGGTATTTGTCAGTGGAGTAAAGTGTCAGGCTGATTTTTCATAGGCCGCAAGCCGTTGGTTATTGATGGCCCTTGGTACTTCTCTACGGAGACCCTCCTCTGGTTTTCTTTTGTCCAAAATTTCTCTTTTGGATTCTGATACACCTCTTTCGGGGGAGCTTCCTTTTATTGTATCGTCTACCTTGGTAAATTGGTCAGCTCGAGCAAAGAGGTATCCTATTTTTTGAAAAGGAAATCATATCAGATTAGCGTAAAGCTTGCCCTGTCCGTCAAGCCCCCTCTTTAATGAATCAAAAACCATGTTTTCTGCCAAATCAGGGAGGGTGTTCATGGTGTGGACTAATGGCTTGACGTAACTCGTTGACGATTCCCCTCTTCTCTAATAAAGATCCACGATCGAGTCACGTTCTCGTGTCAGCTCCATGGATAGATCCCTTAGGTAACTTACTAAACTAGGTTATGGCATTACCTTTCAGTGTCATAGAGAGAGCCCGGCAGAGCATGACTTCATCTGGATTAAACGTCATCATCATATTTCTGAACTGCTCCAAGCTCCTTTTGGGATCGCTTGTACCGTCGTAGGCCTCCAAGTAGAACATGTCAAACTTCCGCGGGAGCTCTGCTATGAGGATCTTATCCATGAACAAATATTCCTTGAGCACGTATGCGTCCATTTTCGAACGCATCTAATCATATTGTTGGGCCTCGTCCTCCTTAGTCCTTTTGAGAGATGCTTGTATGTCTTTCTGATGGTGCTTTTTCCATTTTAGACGTTTTTAATATTGCTTTCACTAGTCCCCTCACTGTTTTTGTCGTGTTTAGAAGATCTTTCTCTTCTAGGTGCCCGAATGGCCTCAAATCCTGACTTGGTCGAACCTAGCCTCCATCACGGAGTTTGGCAGTGAATGTACGAATAGCGTCATTCATCTCTGCCCATGTTGCTTTAGCGGCCTGATCATTAGCCTCTTTCTCACGAGAAGCCCTTTGTTGAGCTTGCTGCATAAACTGGATCTGTTATACTAATCATCAAATTATTATGGCTTCAGCAGGGTTATTGGCTCCAGTAGGCGGATCGGCTAGGTCTGTAACAATTTTCGCCACAAATGGGGAAATTCAAGGTCAATTGGAGCGCTTTAGATACCCACTAGAACATCTACTGCTCCCAAAAGACGATCTTCTTTAATGGTTGCAGTTCTTGGTGGAACGTTGCTTGGTCCGACAGCTTGTTCTAGCACTAGGGTCTAGTTTACCATCACGGTATGCCTTTCAGAAAGTTCTCTTTCAATCCCGGATTTCATCACTACCATTGGCACTTAACACAGATGCGTGTTCTTTACATAGTTCCTACAGAAAATTCAAAATTTGTTAAAGGGAATTCTAACAAATATTTGCTAAGATATTGATTTTTATTGATTCGAGAAGATAAAATCTTTGTACATAATGTTTAACCCTATTTATACTATTACATAGCGGTTAGAAATTATTTATTATGTGATTTCACCATTATTGTATGTAAACTGTTATTAATGATAATGACCCTAATATTACGGCCATTACTCATCTTAGTGCATTTAGTGAGTTGACCAGTCAACGAGCTTTGACTCTATTACGACCTTTTTCTTAGTTGTTTATCATTATAACCGAGCTCGGCCAATTTCATTATTACGCATCTTCCTGTGGCGGCCTTTGCTCGGTAATGGTTTATGCTCGGTATCGTTTCTGTTCGGTAAAGTCATGGCTTTATTAATGTTTGACGACGGATCTTGCCCGACTTCCTTTGCTCATTGTTTGGCAATACTCTGATCGAGATTGAGTTAAGCGATGTCCTATGCTCGGTTTATTTATTGGAGGAACAAGCCTTGATCACACTCTCTTGGTTATTTTGTTCAGATCTTGCTCCGTTATTCTTCGTAAGATGACTGAGAATTTTTTTATTAGGGACTCAGCCTGGTTTCCAGTATTAGCTTTGTTGAGCTACTTATATACTGTATTGTCACGAATTTGAGGCCTGTCGGTTTGACTTCGGTCTTTGTCTATAGTTGTTCATTATATTCACATTGGTCTAGTGATCTTGATGTTGGTATTTTCGACCTCATTAGTAACGGAAAATACATACCCAAACCTGGTTGCATACTCAACAAGGTTTTTAATGAAGTCTTCTAGATTATGAAATTTTTGGATGAGATTTCCCAAATACGTTTTTTGTGGCTGAATATGTTCATAATCAATTTGAGCTGATATGACACTTTTTTTAATAAAAACATTAAAATACTAACTTATAACTATTTACTAATATCGTTTAATAACATCTGAATTTTTTTTTAATACTTATTTTATCAAATGATCGAAACGTTTTTTAAATTATTAAAAGATTAAAATCCAATTAATATTTTCAATCAAATTGTATTATATTTCTTTATATATTATATTTATAAATATATAAACGGTCAAATATGAATTTTGATAAATTTAAATTGATTAACTGCATAAGAAAATTTTAAACCAATAAAGTTAACCATGAAATTTGGCTTCATAAAAACTAAAAATTTAATAGTTTATAAATATATTTATAAAAAATTTAGAAAATAACAAAATTTTCTGAATATATGACTACCAAATTAAAATATATCATATTTTCTTAGGCCTTCCAACTTTCTTTTTTGATAATGGAGGTTTGGGTGGTACGATGGGAACCACGTTGGATGCGGCCATGCTTCCAAATATGTTTACGGGTGTACTACCTACTCAGTTAGCCGGAGTACTAGCACTAGCGGTTTGTTCAATGGGATATTCCCACGAACTAGGGTTCCGTTTAGTCGATTTATCAACGCCTCCCTTTGGTCTACCCTTAGCTCTAACCGCTTCTTTAGGATCTTGAATATGACTTTTCTCGGGCCTCAATATTTGCATTACCCTATTGATAATGTGGTCTTGTTGGTCAGGTCGGAAACTACGAATGAAGTTGTCAATTAAGGAAAGTTTTTTTTGCAATTATTCTTCACGAGAGCTAGGATGATATCTAATCTTTTCCAAAAGATATCCATGTCTTCTAAAGGGATGCACCTACCATCTCTAGCTATAAACGCAATTTCACATGCACAAGGTAAATCATGCATTTTCCTAAGGAAACAACCTCCACACGCTACCCGATTCACTCCTATATTTCGAGCACGTACAATAGCAACCATCAATATCTTTAGCCCCGTATGTGACACATGACCTTTAAGATTTTGGGTCAAAACACCATCAAAACCGGGAATTGTTCTAAACTTACTTCGCTTGAATGATTCGACGATACCCGCATGCTGCTTCCTTAATAAGTTATGAACTTTTTCCCAAAAAATATCAAAGTTGCATTGATTCGTCCCAAGATATTATTTTAGGGACGAATGAGCACCCTCCGCCCTACATAGTACAAGTAATAAATTATGAACTTATTTTAAACTAGATAAAATAACTAAACGAAAAATAGGATAAACGGACTAACCTATTTGTAGTTGTTTGGCCATAATGTTTAATCGTGTTTGTTCGGTACGCAAGGAACTTGTCACCATATTTCGTTATCCACAAGCCCATAACGTACGCAAAACACTCTGGTTTAGATGCAAATATCTCCTTTAGTGTATCTAGATTCTTTTGGTAACTCTCAACCGCGTTCGCCCCCGCAACGTAGCCGTAAAAGTCAACAAATTGTTTCGCTACCGCATCATCGTGCAATATCTTCCGGACCACCCCAAGATTGTTATTACTAATGTGCCACGTGCATAACAAGTGGTGCGTGTCCGGAAAAATATTATCGATCGCTCGCATGAGAGCTAACTCTCGATCGGTAACAATAACGAATGGAAATGCGCACACGCTATCCATCATCAAACCACGAAGAGTTTCCAAAGCCCATACGTAGTTTCCAATATTCTCTCCGGTCATAAATACGTACGCAACGGTAAATGTAATGGAAGTCGACGTTAAACCGACAATCTCTAATAATGGCATCTTATACCTAGTCATTTTATACTTACAATCCATGAATAACACGTTCGGGAATGTACGTAATAAGTCTATGCTAGTAGGATGTGCGAAGAAAAAGCCTATGATCACCTTTGAATCATCTTTCAAACGCTTGCACGACGAGTATCCATTCTCCTTCAAATTCGTCAACAGATATTGCATTTGCGTTTGTCCCCCGTGCTCAACATCCCGATGTTTTTTTGCGGCAATTGTAGATTGCACGCATGTTCGAAATGTTCTCGGGATATTGGTACTTCAAACCCCTATATATCTCCCTAGGGCGCGAACCGAGGTGAGACAAACTACGAACTAGTTTCTCTTCATCCCGTTTTAGCCTACAAGCGCGGGAATGACCGTCTAGGCGAACGTAGGGTTCATGATTGTGAGTACCGTTTATCACCTCCAAACGCCATTTCATGGCTAGTACGTCGATCGGATGACCTTTTAGCGCAAACAGACAATTACATTTCTTCGTCGATGTCTTCCTCTTTCTCAAAGTTTCCAGGTTTTCCTTTGATACGAATACACTGTATCGCTCACAAACGTACTCTAACCTAGGATTCCTTCCCTATTTCCCGCTATCGTAGAGCTTTCTAATTGTGACAAACTTAATCTTCTTCAATTCAATGTCCACGAAAGCATCCAATTCGTCTTTAGTAAATAATCTATCCGTGTTGAATATTTTACTGTCGTCGGCATCCATAAATGGAGGCTGGTCAGGTTCCTCCTACAAAATATAAAATTGAAAACTATGAGTTTATATAACACTGTTGTTGCACGAGACATGTCTTCAGTGCCGTCGCACGAGACATGCCTCTAGTGCGGTCGCATGAGACACTCTTTTGTCTTCGTCTCATGCGATGGATACGGTTACCAAGTCACACGATCGTGCGATGACGAAGCTGTTCCTGCACGAACTGCGTGCGACACGACCGAAAACCGAAATACAGGGTTTCGCTTCTTACCTCCATCCGGTAAGCTTCCTCCTCATCTAGTAAGTCTTCCAGAGACACGCCCATCTCATCATTGTCCATAGATACTCCGATTTAAGATTTTTCGAAATGGGTTTGGGTGAAAAAAGCTAACGTTTTCGGTTTAATGGGTTTAGAGTAGCATATGTTAGTACAAAACTTGTAGATTTAGGGTAATAACAAATAGATTTCAGAGTTTCGGCTGATTTGGAGTGTAAATGGCATGAATGTAGAAATATAGAGGAAGAAAGGGCAATTTTGGAATTTCAACTTTGAGTTTGAAAAAAAAGAGTATAGTGAGAGATCTATCAAAATGTGTCTTATTTCTTGCCTGAAAACTGTGTCATATATACAGATATATGACTATCCAACATCTAATAAGGTGTTAATTCTGGTCAACAAGCAATATCGTTCCCAGATATATGACCATTTGGTATTTTAGAAATAAAGCAAAACACAATTATCAAATTATTAATGCTAAATTTATTCTAGACAAAATAACTTATATTATCTTTAGACCAAATATACATAATTTGATTGTAAAAATGTATGGGAGGGGGGGGGGGGGCTTTAAGACTACTTTTGACTTAGGATGTTATTTTTATATTTCTCAATCAAATAAGATTGGTATTCTTAGATGGTTACCTTCGTCTAAGAATAGGTTTAAGCTGAACTCAAACGGGTCTTGTTTAGTAAATAGTGAAGCTAGTATAGGTGATATTATTAGAGATAACAATGGTGATATCATTGTTCCTTATGGTATGATATATGGTAAGCAATCCTCAATTATTGTTGAATGTCGGGCCTTACTTGATGGTATGATAATATGCAATCAAAGAGGCATAAAACATCTAGAGATTGAAACAGATTCAACTATTCTGATTGAAATGTAAGCAACAGGAACAACTCCATGGTTCTTAACCTCAATAAAAAATTATTGTAGGAAACTAATATTATCATCTCTGAAAATATGTAGATCAAAGTTGATGAGTCCGAATTCAGCATGCTCCCCGGACACGGACAGATCAGTCCAAGGCCTCCGGACAGATCGGACAGATCACATGGACCGGACAGATCACTTTGAACACTAAAACCATAGGACTGTTCGAACTATGACAAAAGTACTAAAAAACCTAAACACTTCTTGACTAAGCTACTTGCTCTCCCGCTTAGAGCTCATGGGTCTTTGAACATGACTCGGGTCCATTAAACATGACCCGAAAGCCCATAAGGGCCCAAACATCAGGGTATAAATACCCAACCACCTGCATTAACTGTGGGTAATGAAAATTAACTGCTACCAAGCTGCTTAATTATCTCTCTACTCTCTAAACACTTAAACACCCACACACCACCATAAAACACCAACTGAAATTACCAGCCTACCCTCAGGCGATTATTATCCACACCAAATTGGCGACCACAGTGGGAGTAGAAGGTGCCTAAATCAAGCATTCAAAACCAGCTAAGAAAATCTGTTCGAATGAATCCGGACAATCCAGAACTTCCACCAGCTTTGCTCGAAGTGGTGGAAGAGAACGATGAATACACTGTTGAAGAGCGTGATAGGCTAAAGTGTGAAATAAAAGCTCTGAGGGCAGAGAAGGCCAAGATGGGCGTGAAAGAAAAATCCAAAGCATGGTTGCTCATTACACCAATAACCCCAAAGAGCATGAGTCTTCGAAGACTCATGTGAGCACCAAAAAGACTCATGCCAGTTCTAAAAAGTCTCACCGGTCCAAGCATGTGGAGAGTTCGGACTCAAGCTCAGAATCTTCTGATAGCTCTTCGGACAGTGATGGAGTTGAAAAATCCTTGTCCTCTAGCAGCGATGAGGGTCGAACCAGAAAAAAGCAAAAGCAAATTAAAAAATATTCAAGAAAAAGAGATAGACATGGAAGAATGAAGAAGCATATTGTTAAGGGGTCATCTCATAACCGGAGGCATGTGGACAAGATGCTGATGGATCCCTTTGCCTTCCACGATGAACCAGGTATCTTTGCAGCTCCCAATGAGGATACTGTGTTCAGTCGTGGAAGGAATTGGAGGCAATCTCCATTGTCTTCTAAAATTCTGTCCGGAAACCTCCCCAAGAGGTTTGACAGCACCAAAATAGAGAAGTACGATGGCAGTACTGATCCGGACAACCATCTGGAGCAATTTAAAAACTTCATGATGAACTTTGACGATGATGATAAACTACTTTGTAGGGCATTCTCCCAATCCTTTACGGGGAGTGCTCTGAAATGGTACAACAGCCTGCCTCAGGGTTGTATTAAAGATTTTGATACGTTTTGGGTGGCCTTTCGAAGGCAGTTCGTAGGGAGTAAAGAGCTGAAGGGAAATGGAGACACAATAATCTATTGTGCCCAGGAACCAAATGAATCCTTGAAATAATATATAAGTCGTTTTGTGAACACCAAGAATGGGTTGGCTGATTGCTTCGAACAGGTGGCAATAGCATCCCTAAGGCAAGGTTTGAATCCAGGCAATCTAGCTGATTCAGTAACTAGGAAGAAGGCCATGACTTGGGGAGGGTTGTGAATCAGTTTGCAAACAAATAAACGTCGATGAAACTAAGAAAACCAGGGTGCACAAGCAGGTGAGGTCTACCCAGGTGACACCAAATCCCAATCAGAATCAGTCCGGGAACAAAGCAAGAGAAACCGGATATGAGCATGGTAGGGCAAAAACTCAGTCTCAGCCAGCTGCTCCTGCACAAAGTCAACAATCCAGAAACAAGAGAGGGCCATGGGTCCAACCGGAGTGGTTCGCAGAGTTAAAAGAAAGCGTGGCCACTATCTTTGATAAAACAAAGGATGAGGTGCATTACCGGAGACCGGCAACACTGCAGTCTCCCAGAGAGCATCGCAACAACTCTTTTTGCCAATATCACAATGATATTGGTCATACCACTGATGATTGCATAGCATTGAAACAAGAAGTTCAGAACTTGATTGAAAGGGGAAAGCTGAAGGCCTATGTGAAAAGAAGAGGGGGTAACAGGCCTGATAACACTCACCGGGTTGGTCCAAGTAATGCTGCTCCGGAGGGAGCCATGGTTATAGTTGAAAGGTTTGACGTGGAATCTGAGTACTTGGATCCCTATCCAACTCGGAACAGAGTGGGTGTTATAGAGGAATGTTCTAGGTCGGTCTCCGGGCTCATTAAGTTTTTTGAGTCGCTTACAATTTTCGGAGGGGACACTATGACAGCTCCTACTGCTTCTTCGAGGAAGAGTCATGTTCATACTTTGGCCTCCCAGCTAGAAGGAGGCATGATATCTTATCAGTCACCAAACTCATTTTCCCTTCATTGTGTTTGATGAAGATGATTTAAGAAACATTGCTGGCCCTCATGAGGATGTTGTTGTCATAGGAGCATCTATAGGGGGCAATGGCATAAGACGAATCTTGGTGGATACTGGAAGCTCAGCCAATATCCTTTTCCTAACCACTTACAAGAAAATGAAAAATCCAGCTGTAATTCAGAATTCGGACAGGTCAATCGTGGGCTTCACAGGCAGCTCAGCAGATGTGATCGGGGAGTTCGAAGAAGAGGTGTTATTGGGCAAGGGCCCTTTCAAGAAAATGGTCAGAATACTCTTTATTGTGGTGGATTGTCCCATTTGCTACAATGCTATTTCTAGGGAGGTCTTGGCTCTCTAGGATGCATGCAGTGGCTTCAACAGTCCACCAATGCTTGAAGTATGTTGTTCAGGGGCATGTTGGAGTTGTCCGGAGCAGCCAAAAGATTGCAAGAGATTGTTATGGCACTGCCTTGGCTCCTCGAACGCTGGGGGCAGTCCGCATTGATGAACAATAGCAGTTTGAGGGCCTTTCTGGGGGTGAGGGTGAAATTGATGACCCGAGAGAGACCCCCGGAGTGTTGATACCAGTTGAAGAGGTAGAAACGCACTGTTTGGAAGATGGGAAAAGTGTCAAGATAGGATCTAAAATGCCACCTATGTTGAAGAATGAGATGTTAAAGTTTTTGAAGAACTATCAGCATGTCTTTGCTTGGTGCAATGCTGATGTTACTGGAGTTCCATCAGAAGTAATATCACACCACCTATCCGTCCGGAGAGACGTAGCTCCAGTAGTTCAAAAAAGAAGAGCTTTTTCCAAAGAAAAGGCTAATGTCATTGTGCAAGAGGTTGACAGACTCACAAAGATGGGGCACATTAAGGAATCTCAATACCCTTTGTGGAATGCCAATCCTGTCTTGGTAAAAAAGAAGAATGGCAAGTGGCGCATGTGCATTGATTTCACAGATCTCAATAGAGCTTGCCCAAAAGACTTGTATCCGGTCCCCCGGATTGATCAGTTAATAGACTCTACCTCTGGGAACAAGTTGCTTTCCTTTATGGATGCCTTCTCCGGATACAATTAGATTCAAGTGGATCTGAAGGATCAAGAGCATACCACATTTGTCACATACAGAGGTCTTCATTGCTACAAAGTTATGCCATTTGGTTTGAAAAATGCTGGGGCTACTTATCAGAGGTTAGTCAACAAGGCATTTGGTGATCAAATTGGAAGAAATATGGAAGTGTACATTGATGACATGATGGTGAAGAGCATACATGAGCAGTTGCACTTGTCCGATCTCCAAGAAACTTTTGCCAACTTGGTAAAAGTGAATTTGAAGTTAAACCCTAAAAAGTGTGTGTTCGGAATGCAGTCCGGGAAGTTTCTAGGCTATATCATAAGTGAGCATGGAATACAGCCCGATCTGGACCAGCTAAATGCTCTTTTTCAGATGGAACCTCCTCGAAACATTAAAGAAGTACAACGGTTAACGGGCAGGTTAGCTGCCTTAAACAGATTTATCTCAAGGTCTTCGTACATGTGTGCTCCTTTCTTTCAAACTTTGAAGGGTGCAAAGGGCTTTGATTGGACCCCGCAGTGCGATGAGGCTTTCAATGAAATCAAGAAACACCTGTCCTCCCCCAAAACTTTGTTCAAGCCAGTCGATGGGGAGACTCTCTTTGTATACTTGGCAGTTTCAAGTTGTGCCATCAGTGCTGTGCTGGTAAGAGAGGTCGATAGTCATCCCCATCCAGTGTACTACATCAGCAAAAGCTTGATAGATGCAGAGAAGCGTTACTTAAAACTGGAAAAATTGGTATTAGCCCTGGTAATAGCTGCAAGGAAGATGAGGCCTTATTTCCAGGCTCATCCTATCATCGTCCGGACCTCCTTTCCCCTAAAGAATGTCCTTCAAAAATCAGACATTTCGAGCAGAATGGCTAAGTGGTCAGTAGAGTTGGGGGACTTTGACATAGACTTTGCTCCCCGAACAGCAGTCAAAGTCCAAGTTGTGGCTGATTTTCTGGTCGAATTCCACTCCGACAGGGATTCGGAGCAAGCTACTGATATAAAAGATAAAAAAGTATGGGTCGTCCGAACAGATGGTGGATCTAGCACAATGGGATGTGGTGCAGGGGTATGCTTAACTTCCCCATATGGAGACAAAATGTACCAGGCTATTTGTTTTGCTTTCAGGGCATCTAATAACGAGTCCGAATACGAAGCAGCTATAGCTGGGCTAAAATTGGCCTACATTTATGGGGCTAAAATTGGCCTACATTTGTGGGGCTAAGAGGGTCAAGCTGCTAAGCGACTCCCAACTGATTATCCACCATGCCCAAGGCTAGTCTGAGGCTAAGAAGGAGCAACTTGTGAAATATTTACTCCTCCTCAAAAATGAAGCGCTTAAGTTTAAAAGTGTTGTCTATGAACACATTCCCCGGGCAGAAAATAAGCTAGCAGACTCACTGGCGACCATAACATATACGGAGTCATATCCATGGATCCATGTGCTTGAAAGCCCCTCCATTCAACTTTGTAAGGGTAAAGAAGAGGAAATTTTTGAAATACAAGAAAAACAACATCAAGACTGGAGATTTCCTCTCATGCAATATCTCTCTGATGGTGTTGTGCCTCCGGATAAGTCACAAGCCAGAACATTGAAACACAAAGCTCGTGGTTTCATCATATTAAGAGAAGTGTTATACAAGAAGTCTTACAGTAAACCTCTCCTGCGCTGCTTGGGGGATGAAGAATCACAAATAGTCATCTCCGAATTGCACGATGGTGAGGGGTCAGCCCATTGTGGGTTTAGAGCTTTGACGAGAAGGGTTTTACTCTCCGGTTATTATTGGCCATCAATCATGAAAGATGCTAAGGAGTTAGTAAAAAGGTGTGACCCATGCCAGAGGTACAGCAATGAAATTCATGTACCAACCATTCCTTTAGAATCAATTTCTGAGCCTATTCCTTTTGCTCGATGGGGATTGGATCTAGTGGGGCCTCTCCCTGTGGAGTCCGGAGGGCGCAAAACTATAATTGTGGCCATTGACTACTTCTCGAAGTGGATAGAAGCAGCCCCTCTAGCAGGGACAACATCAAAAGCTGTTATAAAATTCATTATATCCAACATATGTTGCAGATTTGGTGTCCCACAGAAAATAACAACAGACAATGGGCCACAGTTCGACAATAGAGAAATGGAGAGCTTCTGTGCCTCAAGGGGTATACAGCATTGTTTTTCTTCACCTTTCCACCCACAAGCAAATGGGCAGGTTGAAGTGGCTAATAGAACTATACTGTCCGGTTTAAAGAAGAATTTGGAAGGGGCTGCTGGGAAGTGGCCTAGTTATTTACAAGAGGTCTTGTGGGCCTACCGGACAACACCTGGGGCTGTAACACAAGAATCACCTTTTGCCTTGGTCTATGGGATGGATGCAGTAGCTCCCATAGAAGCAAATCTCCCCTCTTTTCGTGTTCAAAACTTCTTCGAACATGCTAATGAGATGGCAATCAGAGGTCAACTTGATTTGATAGAAGAAAGACGAGTTAAAGCTCACCTTAGAGTTGCACACTATCAAGGCTTGATGAGGAGCAGGTTTGCTTCCAAAGTCAAAAGAAGAGATTTCCAACCAGGGGACAAAGTATTAAGGAAGGTCTTCTTACACAGTAAAGAAAAGCTCTTCGGAAAGCTGGCCCCAACTTGGGAGGGTCCGTATATGGTTGTTGAAAGAATTAAGCCTGGAACTTATTGGTTGGAAGACAAAGATGGCAGAGTTTTAACCCATCCTTGGAATATTGAGCATCTCCGGATGTACTTGGAATAGCACTTGTGTAAATATTTACTTGTTTAAACATCCATGTAAATATTTGGGGGCATACTCTTTCCTCTCCGATGGCACGGAGAAGTTTTAATGAGGTGTCCGGGCTGTTAAATAAAATTCGATGCCATCTTAAAAATTTTCTAAGTGTTTTTTAAAGTTTTGTCCCTTGTCATACTATCCGGACTGAAATATCTAAGGGCTATTTAAACTCTAGCCGGAGAATTTAAACACTCTCACAATGCAACAACTAAAGGCTACTTAAACTCTGGCTATCAAAATAAAAATGAACAATGAAAGAAGATGATGGTTGCACAAAACAGAGATATTCATTGAATGAAATAACTTAAACTTGCCTTGGCCTCCCAATGACTTTTAAATAGTCAAGATACAACACAAAAAACATGTCCGGTCGAGCACCGGACACCATTACAAAAAAGAGTGCCTTGGCCTTCCAAGGACTTTAGTCTGAATAAAAAATAAACAAATTAAATCATAAGTTAAGGTTGAGCCTTTGAAGATGGCTCACCTTCATACACCTTTTTGCCTTTGAAGTCGCCTTTCCCTTCGTCTACCTTCTTGCCTTTGGGATTGTCTTTCTCTTCATCTGGGCTCTCCCCGGTATGCTCTTCATCATCGGATGAGGATGCACTGGAGACTCCATCTTGATCATCATCGGCCATTGTATGATATGGAAGGTCATCATCGTCTACATAACGTCACAAGTCCCCTAGGTTCCTCTTCGGATATTTTTCATGAAAGAGTAGAACCATGTCAGACCTCACCTTCTCAATCAATAGCTCTTCACTTTTAATCATCTGGTTGGCATAGGCATTGATCCTGGCTTGGATCGTAGCCTCTTGATCCCTTAGCAAAGTGGTATTCTCCTCGGCAGCCTTGGATGCTGCATTCTCAAGAGCAATCTTATCAGTAGTTAGGTTGGTGATGATCTTGTCCTTTGCCTTGGTTTCTTCTTTTGAGGCAGTAAGGTCTTTCTCCACACCGGACAGCTTCTCCCAGAGGCCTCTGATGGTTTCCTCTAGAGTAGCAAATTTTGTGTTGCTTTCCTCCTGATTCTTCTTCAACTCCTCATTTGCTTCCTTTAGTATGTCAGCATTGGCTGTAGCAGTACAAAGGTCTTCGGACAGCTTTTCCTTCTCAGACTTAAGGTCTTTGATGGTGTCTGCTTGACCCCGAACTTGTCTCTCCAGTGTAAGTACCGGCTGCACATTGCTTAGCAAGGAGTGGGTTATGGTGTGCTTTTCACTAGAGACAATGAAAGTCTTACCATTGAAGTTGACAGTGTTAGAGCTGCTCGAAGGAACGTAGGGCCCTGCAAAGTCGTCTCTGGGGAGGCTGAGGAAGTATTCGCCAAGTTCACCAAGACCGGTGATGTCTACTTCGTCAATGTTGAGCTCTCCTCCCTCAACTTCATCAGTATGAAAGTCCCTTGGGATATCTTCAGCATGTGTTGGGTCAGCCTGGAAAGAAGGCTCCGGATCCCGGAGAGCAAGCTCATCTCCCTTAGCAGATTTTTTCTTCTTGGCTGCCCGGTCTGCCCCTTCACTCTCCTGCTTGCGATTCCTCTTGGAAGCCCTTGGAGGTCTTGGGAAGTCTGCTTCCTGCCTTTCGGACTCTTGCTCCACTACCTGCAAAAGAGCAGCATCGATTTGGCTCTGAGCCGGCCCCTCCGGGTCTGTTGGAGCATCCTTCTCAGCATCAGCAGGATTAGCATTGCTCACCACCTTTTTGCCTTTCTTCTTGCCCTTCATTTTACTTGGGGCTTTGGCCCGGCCTGGTAGAAAGAGTGTCCCATCTACTTCATGGGACCTTTTGAGCACTGTGTCCGGAGAAGGTTGGGTGATGAGCTCCTCCCAAGTCAGGTCTCTCCGACCTGTGGTGTTCCACAGGTGAGACCTTGCCAGATTTCCACTAGTGAAGGCATTGTGGAATCGGTTCCCCCAGTTCTCTGCGGCCTAGGCATTGATTTTACCACAAGTGACCTGTACGACCTTCAAGTAATCACCGAACTCCTTAGGAAGTTCTGTTAAGACAAAAGAAAGACCAATTAATTTAAATCAACTATGAAAAGGAAGAAGTAGACAAAGATTTAAAGTGGGAAACTTACGGTCACTCCTCCACCTGCTTCTGAGGAGGCTTGGGTTCACTCCGGACTTGATCTTCTGTCCGTTTTCCCAAGCGCCACTGACAAACAAAAACTGGCTCCTCCATTTGCTCTCAGACTCCAACAGATCATCAACAGCTTTGAGATCGTTCTCCATATTGAAGTGGTAGAAGGGGAATTGGTGATGTTTGCAAAGATTGACCACTGCTGCAAATTCTTCTCTAGGAAGAGGGATCCCGGACAGCCTTGATGCCATGATGCATGACATCAGAGTATACCAGCCGTTGGGGCTCAGCTGGCTCGGACAGAGTTTGACCAAATGAAAATATCTGACAATCTCTGGGTCCAACGGGAATCTGAGTCCCCAATTAAATAGCTCCGTGAAGATGATTATTTCATTCAGCTTGCAATCCATAGGAGTTTCAGGATCTATGGGAATCCTTATCTTCACATTTTCTGGGATCCTCCATTTTGTGCGCATTCGACCTAGTTCAGCCGTGTGGATGAAAGCATACTTGGTCTTCTGTAAGGCCAAGAGATATTTAAGTTCGACCCTGTGAAAACAAGGCCCTACCTTCCCTTCGAGACACTCTGGCAGCTCTGGATGCCTCAAGCATAGTTTTTCTTTGCCCTTATCTTTTTTGGCAGCAGCAGTGTTACTAGTTTGACCGGATGGCTCAGACTCAAAAGGGACTTCTTCAACAGTGGCCCGGGGAGAATTCAAACTTGGCTCAGCATGGCTTTCGGACTGCTGGTTTTCTGTGTTTTCTTGACTTCTAGTCTCATGCTGGGGCTCTGAGGCAGAAGTCTCTCTTTGGAGTGCTGGGCTGCTAGCCTCCGGACCGGGTAGTCTTTCCCGGGGAGCTGTGATAGGCACTCCAGACCCATAACTGCTATTTTTTGCCCCCGATTTTGAGGGAGTGTTCTTGGAGGCTTGCCCCTTAACCAGCCGGCTTGTCCTCTTAACAACCAGTTTCTCCAGAGAGTGCTCTGTGTCTGATCCCATTGCGAGAAAAGGAGAAGGTTTCCTAAAACTTGTGACTGTAACTCATGGCTCGACAGTAGGCACTGACTCCTGAACTGAGGAACCAGAGACTATGGGGGAGAGAGTGGATTGAAATAGTTTTTTGGGCTTAGTACCTTTAGAAGAGGACGAGCCTCGATCTGACTCTGTAGCAGAGGAGATTGGTCTGTCGTCAGGCGAGGTAGGTAACCCTGCTGCGATTCGTCTTTCCTTCTCGACTTTTTGTGCCTTCTCCAACTCAGAAAGGTTGAGCCACCCGCCTTTGATCAATGCAGTCCTTGCTGTAAACATAAACTACCAAGAAAATCTTTGCTTTAGAGAGAGAAAGCTCTAAGTAAATATGCAGCGTAAATATGAAAGAGATAGTAAAACAGTAGAAAGTGAGTCTGAATTTATAGTAAATCTGAAAAAGCAGTTGATTCCTAGGAGAATTCGAAAAGTTTGGCAATGATTAAAAGACGGCGCTGATGTCACCATGTATAATTAAAGAGGTTGCTTTTCGAAAAAGGTGGGTTCGAAATTCAAGGTAAAAAAACGGCTAAAGCAACCAATTAGAGTGTGGCACGTGTCCCACGAACTCTGGCAAAAACCGTTTTGAATTCATGAAGCTTTATCTGTCCGGATAAACCCATAGACCTGTCCAGATTGAAAACTACTTCTGACATCGAACTGTTTTTCAGGTCTCTGACAAGATTACTTGCTCAAACACCTGAAAAGGGGCTCCTGATGAGTCTAAATTCAGCATGCTCCCCAGACACGGACAGATCAGTCCAAGGCCTCCGCACCGGACAGATCGGACATATCACATGGACCGGACAGATCACTTTGAACACTAAAACCATAGGATTGTTCGAACTATGACAAAAGTACTAAAAACCTAAACACTTCTTGACTAAGCTACTTGCTCTCCTGCTTAGAGCTCATGGGTCTTTGAACATGACCCGGGTCCATTAAACATGACCCGAAAGCCCATAAGGGCCCAAACATCAGGGTATAAATACCCAACCACCTGCATTAACTATGGGTAATGAAAATTAACTGCTACCAAGCTGCTTAATTATCTCTCTACTCTCTAAACACTTAAACACCCAGACACCACCATAAAACACCAACTGAAATTACCAGCCTACCCTCAGGCGATTATTATCCACACCAAAAGTCATTCCTCATAGATTTCCTAATAAAAATGAATAAAATGGATTGCAAAATTAAAGTTGAAATAGAACTTTATGGATTCGAATAGACAAGCAAAATCTCGTTAATAAAATTGCACTAAAGATTACCGAATTGCCGCCTAGATAGTGATGATGGGATATCATCTCCACTGATATCCTATGAACCAACTCTTAAAATCTTATTGATTATTTAATTCAAAGAATATGGTTTTTTTAGAAGATGGAAAGATTTTAATCAAATAAAAAACGGAAGGAATAAATTCTAAACAACTTTGTTTAAGGAATCACTTTAGTGGTTCTTGTGTGATAGAGTCATACTGGGTTTGTCTGATGCCTTTAAGACAAGCCGCATCAGAAGTTTTTTTTTTATGAATAATGTGCATTCTCCTATAAAACAGCGCATTATTCATCCCATGTGGCAAGCCAAAGATGAACCTAGGTGCAAAAGATGAACTCGGGTTCATCTCTATTATCACCAACCACAGCGTGCCATGTGGCACGCTGCAGGCGCTACTTTTTTTTCTCTTTTTATAAAAATCATTTTATAGAAATATTGGTTGGTAAAAAAAGAGTATACCATTATTTTTTATTTTTCGATATCTACAAGTAGAGACTTGATTTGCTTGATTCGGACACCAAAATATTTTGAGTATTTTATTTATTTTGTATTTTCAAAATGATTTTCAGAATATTTTAGGAAGTTAAAAAAATTATACCATGATTTATAATTTCTTGATATCTATAAATAGAGACTTAGTTTGTTTGATTCAGACAACTTATCTAGTTTTTTCAAAACAATTTTTAGAATATTTTAGTAAGTACAAAAAATAAAAAAGATTTATAATTTTTTGAGATCTATAAATAATTACTTGGCTTGTTTGATTCGGACACCAAAAAATTTTAAGCTTTTATTTATTAAGTATTTCCGTAACAATTTTTCGAACATTTTAGTTGATAAGGGAATAATCCGCCAGAATTAATAATAAAGGGTTAATTATAAATAGAAGTAAAGTGATGTTGTTGTAATAGCATTTACAGTTTATTAAGGATTAATTTGTAAACAGTGTATTTGGTGAATGACTGAAATAGAAATAAAGCTAGCCCACCAAGGACATTAATGGGTCCACCTTTCTTTATTATAAAAGGAGACCCATTATTCTTGGTAGGTGGGACATTCCACATTATAATATTCTCTTGCTACTTTCACTCTCTACACTTTCTCTCTAGTCACATCAGGTCCAAGATCCAATATTCTTCCTAGTCATTTATTCTCTCATCATTGGCGCCGTCTGTGGGAAACCGTGATACCAAAAAGGAATCTTTTTCTTTGAAAATCGCGATCTGATGTTAAAAGATGAATGACGATGATGTCGAAGAGAGGGTCTGGAGAGATGTAGCCCGGGCCGTTTCGTTATCTGAGGGTGAAGAAGGCTCGGTTCGGGAACGTTGCGCCCAAGGTCGGGACAAACGTTCGACCCTTATCATGACCAGAAGACAGCTCCTGGAAGACATCGCCAGACTGAACGCTGAAAGAGAGCGGGCATTAGACGAGATAAGGGTTCGGGAAGGAAAAGGCAAAAAAACATTAATTGAAAACCGCAGCGGAGGCAACCCGACTGCGGGACATCGCATCGAGGCCCGACCCGTTAGATATTATCGAGAGCCCCGTCCAGGGGATGGGCAAAACACGAGAGAGAAGTAATACCCAGAGGATAACCGCGACGTCTCCGCCGATTACACCTCAGATGATTCGTCAGGAAGGGAGTACCGATGACGGGAAAAGATGAGCAAACGCACACAGAAAATCGTTCCCGACGCCACAGGGGGCCCCGGTCAGATTCTCCTAAGTACAAAAAAGGTAGCACCAAAAAACGAACCCCAGTGTCATTTGAGAAGGAAGAAATGCCAGCGGGCAGCAGAGAAGAGCGGGTTACGCTGCCTCGGGTACAATGGCAACCTTCAAATAGCCAGAACCAAGGGTACCGAACTAGCAGCCAATTTATCAATCCCGGGGATGAGGGCCTATACGGGGTTCAAACAGAAGGGCTCGGAGGAGGAGCTTTTGGGTACAGGCTGAATTGGAGAGCTTCACCATTGACCGATGAGATATTAGCGGGGCAACTCCCGAAGAGATTGGATATTTCCAAATTGGAAAAATATGACGGAAAGAAGGACCCGGATAACCACTTGGAAGCCTTCAAAAACTTCATGCTGAGTTTCGACAATGACGATAAACTTATATGTATGGAATTTTCGATGACCTTCCGGGATCGGGCATCCAAGTGGTACAACCGATTACCACAAGGTTGCATCAAAAACTTCGGGATGTTCTGGACAATGTTTAGACAGCATTTCGTTGGGAGCAAGATTTTCCGAGCCAACGGAGACACCATTATGAATTGTAAGCAGAGGCTAGGAGAGAGCCTCAGGGAATATACCATGCGTTTTATTGACGCTAAGACCGACGTAGACCATTGCGAGGAAAACATGGCGCTAACTGCGTATCGCTTGGGTTTGCTCCCGGCACCGATGAAGCAGGCGGTAACTAAGAAACAAGCGTTCACTTTTTCCGCCCTTCTGGCTCAAATAGAAAAACAAATATTGATCGAGGAAACCGAGGCGTCCGAACTGGCTGCACAAATTCAGCAGAGCGTGCAAGCAGCGGTCGTGATAAGACAAGGGGCCCAACCCAGCTACGCTCAGCCAGCCCAGCTGATTAGCACAATACCCCCGACCCAGTCCTTACCAATCAAGTCTTCGGCTCCCCCGAGCCAAAAAACGAAGCAGATGAGTCAAGCGGTCTCGCGATCCATGTCTAACAAGTGGATCCGACCTGCTTACTTCGTCGACCTAACAGAATGTGTATCATCAATCTACGAAAAAACTAAGAAAAGCGCGATGTATCGAAGACCTTTCCCAATACCAACGCCTCGGGAACAGAGGAACAACCGTTATTGTCGCTATCACGAAGACGTGGGACACGATACTAAGGACTGTATTGCCCTAAAAAAGGAGATACAGATGCATATAGAGCACGGAAACCTCCTGGAATACGTAAAGAAGAAAGCTCAGCAGAACACGACTTCGAGAGAAGTGGTGACGATACCGAAGCCCGAAACCACCATGACCATTTCTGAAAGTCGTCGATCCTTTTGATGTTTCCATTGAGTACCTCGACCCCGAGGCGAATCGAAACATCATCGGGATCATAGAATAAAAAGCTGAGGAAAGTATTGGTAATGTGAAAAACCTTTGTAAATTCTTTGAATCTCTGACTATCTTCGGTGGAGATTCTATGGCAGGTACCACACACTCTTCCAGAAAAAGGCATATCATGAATCTGACCACCCAATTGGAAGCTCGGACTTACCCCCCTCCCAAAAGCGTCCCATCACCGATCCTATATTTTGACGATGACGACATGAGAGACATAGCCGGCCCTCATGAGGACGCCATCGTGATCGGGGCGGCCATTGCGGAGGAAGAGGTCCGGCGTATCTTGGTGGATACTGGTAGCTCGGCCAACATAATCTTCGCATCCACTTTCGCCAAATTTAGGACACCTTCGGTCATCACGCGGTCGGATCGCACTATTGTAGGGTTTACGGGGTCAGCAGCTGACGTGGTCGGAGCATTTGAGGGCGTCATTCAGCTAGGCCGCGGCCCATTTAAGAAGGAGGTCACTGTTTTATTCGTGGTAGTAGACGCACCGGCTTCTCATAATGCAATTTTCGGCAGATCATGGATATCTCGAATGCATGCAGTATCATCCACGGTCCATCAGTGTTTGAAATACGTGATCAAAAACAACGTGGGTATAGTCCGAAGCATCCAGAAAGCGGCACGAGAGTGTTACCGAGCGGCGTTGGCGCCCAAAAAGGATCAAGTCATGGATCAGGCGTGGGAATAGCCGTTAAAGGGGCTCCCCCTGGGGTCATTACCTGTTGATGATCCTAGGGAAGCTCCTAGCTATTTGACCACCGACGAAGAATGTGAACAACACCCGTTTGCCGAAGGTAAAGTTCTGCAGATTGGGATCCGTCTGTCGCCGGTCTTCAGGGAACAGTTGTTGTCTTTACTACGGGTGAATTTAGATTTTTTCGCGTGGTGCTCAAGGGACGTAACCCGAGTCCCAGAGTCTTTTGTGATTCACAAGCTAACTGTCAACAAAAATGTCAGACATGTCTCTCAAAAGCGTCAGGATTTTTCCCCAAAAAAGGCAGAAATTATTATGCGCGAAGTCGAAAGAATGATCAGCGTCAAGCACATAAAGGAGTCAAGCTAGCCGCTCTGGACCTCTAATCCCGTCCTGGTGAAGAAGAAAAACGGGAAGTGGAGGATGTGCGTGGACTTCACCGACCTCAATCGGGCGTGCCCAAAAGACCCCTTCCCGATGCCGAGGATCGACCAATTGGTAGACTCGACCTTAGGAAACATACCACTATCGTTTATGGACGCGTACGCCGGCTATAATTAGATCAAGTTGCACCGAGCAGATCAGGAAAGCACAACATTTATCACGGGCCGAGGCTTGTATTGTTACAAGGTTATGTCGTTCGGGCTAAAAAATGTCGGAGCGACGTACCAGAGGCTAGTTAATAAAACGTTTGATGGCCAAATTGGGAGGAATATGGAGGTCTATATCGATGATATGTTAGTAAAAAGCGGCACGGACGAGGACCATCTCGCCAATTTGCAAGAGACTTTTGATAACCTCAGGGGTATAAACCTCAAGCTCAACCCTGAAAAATGCTCCTTCGGGGTAAGGTCGGGCAAGTTCGTGGGTTTCTTTGTTAGCGAAAAGGGGATTGAAGCCGACCCCATCCAACTCCGAGCTCTGACTGACATGACCCCACCTAAGAACATCAAGGAAGTCCAGATACTAACTGGTCGTTTGGCTGATTTAAATCGGTTTATCTCTCGTTTGTCTGACAAATGCGCTCCATTTTTTCAGGTCTTGAGAAACGCCAAAAATTTTGTATGGACGCCCGAATGTGACGACGCTTTCTTAGGGATAAAGCGATACCTATCGTCCCCAAACCTCCTGAAGAAGCCTCTGATGGGCGAGACCCTTTTTTCTTTACATCGCGGTTACGGATTTTGCAGTTAGTGCGGCCTTGATAAGCGAGTCAGGTCCGGCCCCTACCGCGGTCTACTTCGTAAGAAAAAGCTTACTGGATGCGGAAACGCGGTACTTGAGACTGGAGAAAATGGCCTTAGCCTTAGTAACCGCGACACGAAAAATGCGTCCGTATTTTCAAGCCAACCTCATCGTCGTCCGCACATCATTTCCCCTCAAATATGTTCTCCAATGACCGGACATGTCAGGGAGAATATCTAAATGGTCGGTCGAGCTGGGTGATTTTGACATCAACTTTGAGACTCGGACGACCGTCAAAGGCCAAGTTCTGGCTGATTTTTTGGTAGAGTTTCATTCCGACCGTCCGGATCAAGGCACACCATCTGGAGAAGTCGAACCAAATGAATGGGTCATCCGTACCGACGGGGGGGGGGGGGGGGGGGGGGCCAAACGTCAGTGGCTGCGGAGCGGACGTGCAGATAGTTACCCCAACAGGCATCAGTATGCACCAAGCCATCCGGTTCGGTTTTCCTACCTCCAACAACGAAGCCGAATATGAAGCCGCCATGGCCGGTCTGCGACTAGCACAGGTGTGTGGAGCAAGGCAAGTACGCCTCGTTAGCGATTCCTAGGTTCTGATAAACCAAGTCTCGGGAGCTTCGGAAGCCAGGAAAGAGCACATGGTCCAGTACTTAGCGGTGTTAAGGGTGCTAGCCGCCTCATTTGACAAGATAACGTATGAACATGTCCCGAGAAGCGAAAACATAGTGGCAGACTCCCTAGCATCAGCCTCCTGCTCGAGCAATTACCCATGGGTAACCGAACAAGAAAATCCATCCATCATAAAGAGGCAAGAGCTGGGTAACCGACCTGAAATTGCTTGTCAGATATCCTCGGTAGCTATTTCCGATTGGCGATGCGATATCATAACCTACCTAGCCGAAGGTCAACTAACGGGTGACGGCGCATCAGCTCGGAAGGTTTGCAACAAGGCCCGAGACTACATTTTATTGGGCGACATCTTATACAAAAAATCTTTCAGCCGACCATTGTTGAGGTGTTTGGGGGTCCACGAGTCACAAATAATAGTATCCGAACTACATTACGGGGAGGGTGCGGCCCATTGTGGTTACAAAGCTCTAATCAGAAGAATCTTTCTCGCCGGATTTTATTGGCCGACGATAACAGCGGACGCATAGCAAATAGTAAAAACCTGCGATACTTGTCAAAGATTCGCGAACGCGATAAACGTACCCGCGGCTCCTTTAGAATCCATATCAAAAGGATTGCCCTTCGACCGATGGGGAATCGACCTTGTGGGACCGCTACCAATGGCATCTGGTGGGAGACAGACTATTGTAGTGGAGGTGGACTACTTTTCAAAATGGGTTGAAGCCGAGCCATTATCCGCCACCAAGACTAAAGACATCGTCAAATTTATTTGGTCCAACATCTGTTGTCGGTTCGGGGTACCCCAGAGGCTTACCATAGATAATGGACCGCAATTTGACAGTAGAGAGATGAAATCTTTTTGCATGACTCACAGGATTAGACAATATTTCTCTGCTCCATTCCACCCTCAAGCGAACGGGAAAGTCGAAGTCACCAACCGAACCATCCTGGACGGGCTTAAAAAAACCTCGAAGGAAAGGCTGGCAAATGGCCAGACTATCTACAAGAAGTATTATGGGCTTACGGAACCACCCCTCGAACGGCGACGCAGGAGTCACCTTACGTTCTAGTATATGGTATGGACGCGGTCACTCCGGCGGAGTCCATTTTTCCGTCTTTCTGGATCGGTACCTATGATGAAAACACCAATCAAGGCGACAGACGGCTTGCTCTTGACCTCATAGAAGAAAAACGGAGTCGCGCCCAGCTAAATTCTTTACACTATCAGACCCTAATGAGGAGTCGGTATGCGTCTAAAGTACGCCTTCGGGAATTTAAAGTCGGTGATAAGGTATTGAGACGCGTTTTTCTGCACACCAAGGACAAAAACCTCGGCAAGCTCGCTCCGAACTGGGAAGGACCATACGAAGTAATAGAGAAAATTAAGAGCGGGACATATCGTTTGCAAAACAGGCTTGGGCACTCGTTAAGGCTGCCATGGAACATTGAACATTTGAAATTGTATTTAGAGTAATTTTACATTCCTGTAATCCTCTAAGCATTGTGTGTAAGAATTTGTTGGTCGGGGATGCACTATTTCCTACCTCGGTGGCGCAAGAAGGTTTTAATGAGGCATCGTCAACACCCGACCCCCCCTTTGTTGTTTCAATTTAATCAAAAAAAATTGCGTTCCAATCTTTGAAGTATTACAAACTTTGTCAGCTGACGAGCTGGTCGACGCTTGTTTTTACTAATCTTGATGGACCTACAGAA
This sequence comes from Limnanthes douglasii subsp. nivea, assembly GCA_036936605.1. Classification (NCBI taxonomy): domain Eukaryota; kingdom Viridiplantae; phylum Streptophyta; class Magnoliopsida; order Brassicales; family Limnanthaceae; genus Limnanthes; species Limnanthes douglasii. The sequence goes on along the minus strand of JAUPFV010000004.1, from coordinate 248,896,845 downwards.
CCTTCATTGCTTTTTCAGTTTTCGAACTAATCTACATCTTAAATTTCCTGACCCTAAGGGAAAGTTTCAATATTACATTGATCTACAGAACCTTCATTGGTTTTTTCAGTTTTCGAACTGATATACATCTTAAATTTCCCGACCCTAAGGGAAAGTTTCAATATTACATTGATCTACAGAACCCTCATTGGTTTTTCAGTTTTCGAACTGATCTACATCTTAAATTTCTCGACCCTACGGGAATGTTTCAATATTACATTGATCTACAGAACCTGCATTGGTTTTTCAGTTTTTGAACTGATCTACATCTTAAACTTCCCGACCCTAAGGGAAATTTTTAATGTTGCATTGATCGAAAGAACCATCACCGGTTTTTCAGTTCTCAAACTGATCCACACCTTAAAATACCGCCCATTATGTCCCGACCCCCGCAAAACAATAACATTCACAAAAATATAAAGCAAGAATGCAATAATTGATTGTCGCAAAGTTGTTTACAAAAGAAGTTTATAGGGGACTCCGCAGCCCCTAAAATCCACAAGTCTTACAACAATAAAATACGAAAACACAAAAGCGAAAGACATCGGGGCTCAAGCATCCTCTTCCTCTGACTCAGGGTCTTCTGATTCCTCGTCCTCGAGAATAACACCGGAGGGGCGGTCACCTTCTGGAACATCCAACCACATCGACCCAAGGGAAAGGTCAGGGAAGCGGTGGTGAAAAGACAGCACGTATACGGCCTTAGCATCGGCCGTCTCTTTCTCCATCCACTTCTTGCATTTTTCAGCAAAGAGTGTATTGGCAGCCTTCAGATCGGTGATCTCCCGCATTAGGACCGCGGCACGATCCTCCCCGGCTTTCCGGGCCTATTCCAAAGCACCCTCGGTCTCTTTAAGCTTTTGCTCGGCCAATTCCTGAGCTGCTTGGGCTTTCCGTACATCCTATTGCAGACCGGTAACCTTCGCCTCTGCACCCGAAAGTCGCCGACTCAGTTCCCCTGCCTGACGTTCCTTCAGGGCCAAAGGCACAACCATGTTGTACAGGGAAAGGGCCAGTCCTTCAGTAATTTGCAACGGAAACAGGTGCGGACTCCCTGGTACCGACAGCACCGGAAGCTTCGGGCCACTCGACGACGCCGCGGCATTGCTAGGAGCCTTCAGGGGGCTAGCATCATCCGGGATCACCACCACGAGATCCATCATCAAGCCACACTTAGCTCCCCCATACTGGTCAAACAGCTCCGGGACGGTAGCATGGTCAGAACCAGCAACCGACCCGCCCTCCTTCTTGGAACGCTTAGACTTTTTAGCCTGGACCACATCCGCGTCGGTCCGACCCTTCCTCTTCTGCGTCAGACCCTGGGCCCGATCGACCTCCTCGCCCTCAGCAACACCTTCATCTTGATGCGCCTCCGCCCCCGCCTCCTCAGCACCGGCATTGTTCTCCTCGACTTCATCTTCGGGTTTGGGGCGCTTGTAAGGCGCCTTGTTGCGCTTTGGAAGGAAAAGATGGGCGTCGGGCGCTTCCATTTTTGCGATCATGTCTTCCATGGTCGGAGGCTGACGCAGCTGCTCAATAGTCAGCACCTCTGACGAGCAACTCCAGAGGTTGCTCATAATGAGGTTGGTGTTCTTGAAGGCCCGATGCATTGCCCGACCCCAGTGCTTCCTGGCGTAGTCCTTCAACACTTGGAAGGTGACTTTGCCCGGTTTGAAGTGGTCCTTCTTCAGCCCCTGTAAGAAATCCTTTGACACTACACAAAGGATCGGTACGATTAAAAAAAAACAGGGGCTTACAATCAGGAATCCAGGTCCGGAGCAGTTGCCTCGGGTTCTCCTTGCTATAAGGGCGGCCATTTTCCCAGCAGCGGCTAAGGAAGACGAAGTGATGCTTCCAACATTTTTCACCCTCAAGGAAATCATTGACTATCTTCCAGGTGTTTGCCAGAGAAGAATAGAAGAACGGGGGCTTGGGGGATTTCGACAGCCCGGACATGGCTATGTACTCTTCCATGGGCATAACCCGACCAGACAGGCGCGAGGCCATTATGTAGGACATCAGTGTGTACCATTCATTGGGCGTCAGCTGATATGGACAAATTTGGAGGGTGCGGAAGTACAGAGCAATCTCGGGGTCCACGGGGAACACAAGGCCCCAATTGAACAGTTCGGTGAAGACCACAATCTCTCGTGACCGAACGTGTACAGGAGTCTCCCCAGGGGTGGGAAACCGAACCGTGACGCACTCCGGAATGCCCCAACAGATCAGCAACTCTTCTTGCTCATCAGCAGAGAAGTATAGGTACTTACCCTCAAAAAGAGAGATAACGTTGTTCGCAGGTAGCCAACGGTGGTATCTGGTGGTTATGACTGCCTCAATCTCCTCGGGAAGAGGCTCCTCGGGAGGGGCAGCGGCATTGCCAGCAACAACAATACCGACCTCTGCGGGCAGATCGTCTGCCTCTAATTCTTTGGTAGTTGCTACCGGAACTCTGTCAGAGCTGAGGTTGGTGGCGGCGCCGGGGTCGGATGATCGAACGCGAGGGTCGGTAGGACCGGCACTGCTGCCAGTTTGCGTCAGATGAGCCTCATCTTGTTGCTGACGAGCCCGTTCAGGATCCAACTCTGCTGGCGTCAGTCCCCGTTTATTAAGACCTAAAAAAGTCACAGTAGTGTTAGAGCCGGTTCGGTACCCTCGTATAGAGGGAGTGAGCTGAACCATCTCAATAGAATTACCTCCTATGGGAGAAGTTTGAGAGCTGGTTTCACCCATGGACAAAAATTTGGCTTTGCCGAAGCGTCGGGGCGGAAAAGAGAGCGGGGCAGTATAGGTGTTGACTGACGAAGGCGTCGGGAGGTTTGATCGAGCACTTGGGGGGGGGGGGAGAAGAGCTACTGCTAGAAGTGATAATGACGGGCTCGGGGGTCAGAGCGCGAGGCAGATCGGGCAAGATAAAAGACTCCGTTGGAATCGGGTCAGCAAGAACAGGATCTTAGGGCTGCGGTACAGGTGTGAATGGCTTAGTATCAGAACTCCAAATCAGACCAGCACGTCGGTATTCTTCAGCACGGTCACCAATACTAGCCCAATCTACAAAACCGAACACTGGACCCTTTTTCTTCTTTTTTGGTTTCTGCTTCGGGTGTCTAGGTCTCATAAAACGAGCATTCCCTCTCTAGAAAAACTTGGACAACACTTCCTCTCTCTAAAAAGCCTCTGAGAGAGATCTGTATTTGTGAGGTACTTATAGGCGACCTCACCCAGCTGTTTCATGACTGGAGAAGGCCAAGCGTCAAAAAGCAGCGGGAAATCGAAAGGATTTTATGAGAAACTGTGCTGGTGAGCACGCGTCGAGTTAGAAGTCGGCACGTGTCGCTCTCCTTCTGACACGAGCCAACCATATATTAGCCTACTCAGACGAAGACGTTAGATGGGCCTCCATGACCCGATTCGCCGCTCAAAGCGGGCTTACCGGCCCAAGTCTGTAGAAAAACTGCCAAGAAGGTTCAGAGGCCGACCCGAGGTAATTCATGAGCCAAGTAAGGGAAATATCCGAACCTATCTCCCAAGTAAGACCCAGAGGAATGAACAGTAGTTGGGGGAAAGTCTCTGCACCCGAACGGATTGATAGGCACCTCAAAGTTCGGACATACTGGTAAGAAGGGGTCTGGCGTGGGCAGACCTACCATCAGCCCGGAGGGTCGGGAACATCAGCGTCCTAACTTGACACTTTTACGAGTCTTCGTTCCTGTTGCTCTCAAAGAATGGGAGGCTACTGATAAGGGAATAATCCGTCAGAATTAATAATAAATGGTTAATTATAAATAGAAGTAAATTGATGTGGTTGTAATAGCATTTACAGCTTATTAAGGATTAATTTGTAAACAGTGTATTTGGTAAATGAGTGAAATAGAAATAAAGCTAGCCCACCAAGGACATTAATGGGTCCACCTTTCTTTACTATAAAAGGAGACCCATTATTCTTGGTAGGTGGGACATTATTCTTGGACCCATTAGGTCCAAGATCCAATATTCTTCCTAGTCATTTATTCTCTCATCATTAGTAAGTAACAAAATTAAAAAATTATACCATGATTTATAATTTTGTGAGATCTATAAATAGAGAGTTTATTTATTTTATAATTTATATTTATAAAGAAAATATATTATGTTATTTATGAGAAAATTAATTTAATATATGGGTTATTTCTATTATAATACTAAAATAAGTTCCTAATCCAATTTTAGTCTATCCTAAAATGTCTATTTCCTTTCATGGCCTAAAAAAAGTCTATTTAGGTCATTTTAATAACAAATATTTCAAAATACTTACTTTACCCTTACTGCTTAACTAACTCTTGTTTGTATTATAATCTAAGTAAGTTCTAACCAAATATAAGTTTTCTTTTTTTGTTCTTTTTTTTGTAAAGTTCGTGTCTTTTGATTTATAATTATAAAAATAAAATCGAAAGCACCGTTGTGTTTATATTTACGAGACGAATCAAACAAGTGGTCTATATGATATGTTTCAAACAAAAAATTAAAAATACTAAAAAAACAAAAAGTTAACCCTATTACAAATTTAAAACTCCTAATTAGCAGTTTTATATAGTTCAATTAGGTTTTAACAATTTTAATTTTTAGTAGTTTTAAAACTGCAGCACTTTTTTAATTCGTCTCGAGAAAAAAAACACAACCGTGGTTTCAGAATTTTTCTGAATTATATATAAAAGATACGAATTTTCTAAGAAAAAAAAACACTTTTTTGTTTAGAAGATACCGTAGAATATTACAAACCAATGGTACTAGAGTATTTTGTCTGGTGCTTGTACAAAATATTGATAGGGATTTTATTTGGTATTAAATATTCATTGTGAACAAATATTGGGACCTATATGGGAGTCGCCCATATATATATAACTTTAATGTAAATATATATTAAAGAATAAGAAAGATAAATAAAAATATATAGCAGGATATTATATGATAGAATGATGTGGAGAGAGAAAAAAAATAGTAGGATATGCTGAAAGATGAAATATTCGATACTGCATAGACGTACACGGAAAATTTTTACAAAATTATTTTAAAATTATGCTGATGTAGCATTTTTTTTAAAAGATGAGAAAACTCCGATTATGCGTATAATCTAATAAAACCAAAAAGAAGAAAAATTCGAGAAGTTTAAAGTTTCAGTAAGGAAATAAATTATAGGGTACGGCTAAATTCGGGCCCAAAAAATGTTAACCAGCCCCAAAAAATGGCATTTTTAAACTTTTACAATTTTATCCTTACCCCGGCGGTTGAACCCATCTCAACCGCCGGTTGAGACCCTCTCACCCAGCGGAAAAACTGTTTCACCCGCCGGGATAAGCTTCCCCGCCGGTTGAAAGGGTCTCAACCGGCGGGGTAAAAGACGGCTGAAATTTTTTGGGTATGGTTATCATCAAAGGCCCTAATTTAGCCAAACGCTAAATTATATTGCTGTACTAAGTCTTACCTACGAAGCCTAGTTCAAAATGTATCCTAAATTTTGGTTGTATTGAAACCAACTTTAACGGCAAACTTAAAAATTGGTAAAAGTAGGATGCCAGGTGGGTTGTTTTCATAAAAAGTGAGTTGTTTTAGTTAAAAGATATTTTAAAAAGAATTCCAATTTATTAATAAAGCTATTTTGTTTGGTTAAAAATAAAGTCATTAGCTTCACGCTTTTACAATTCTAACAAACTTTACATTCTAGGTATTTAATCTTGTTTTTATCGTCTAACTTAACGGATTCTGAGAGTTAAAAAAACAAGGAAAATATCGAACAAAAGTAATATAAAGTTTTTCTTAGGTTTACCAAACTATGTACTAATTAATCATTGAACAATTTTATACTATGTGCCATTAATCATTGTACAATTCGCATAAAAAGTCCATCTCCCCCTTAAGTAAGAATACGCTGGAAGTCTGTGTTTTGAAACCTATACTATATTTATGACTATGTCAAATTGGAGTCGGTCAAATATGAAATTGTAGAATTAAATTGGATGGAATCTAAAATACAATTATAAGATACTCTTTATTTTAAAATTCATCTAGCTAAAAATAGTCAACTAAATAAAATAAATTAAAAATAAAAACAAAGTTATTATTCTGATTATAAGACATAATTTTATGAATAATCGAAAATGCATATATGTACATAATCCGAGATGAAATACCATCTCCCACGAGATTCTGCCGGTTATAAACCATAATCGTTAGATCATGATTTAGACAGGACCTAAGACCTATCATGTTTATTACTATCTCATCTCTTAGTTTAAAAAATATATATATTTAATTAGAATTTCCATATCGGAAACCAGCAGTTTTAATATAATACCGGGAGAATTTGGTGCGATGAAATCATCCAGTAAATATATTTATTTATTTATGAGACGTAGTCAATCATTAATAATAATAAAAAATAAAAATAAAATAGTTTGTTATTAATTAATATTATTATATTTTTATATAATATAGTTTGTAGTCAACCAGTTCGATGTAGATAATTCGAATTGATGGGGTTTTTAGCATTTTAGGATGCAGTACTGCGGTTAAACTAATTGCTTTATCTGGAAAAACGATGTTTCAATCTATTAAATTTGGCTTTCACGCATCGAATAATGAAGCTGAATACGGAGCTGTGTTGGTTGGTTTGAGACTTGCAAAAATCTGTGGCGCAACTTCAGTGCGTTTAAAAACTGTTGGGAATATGGGGGTCCCAACAGAGAAACTGTGGCGCAACTTCAGTGCGTTTAGAAACTGTTGGGAATATGTGGCGCAACTTCAGTGCGTTTAGAAACGGTTGGGAATATGGGGGTCCTAAAAAAAAGAAAGCGCAAAACAAAAGTGAAATCAAAGACACAATTGTTAACGGAGTTCAGCAAATTATGCCTGCGTCTCCGGACCTGCTGCAGATCGATTTTATTAGGAAGAACACAGTGACTCTGTCGTTTCTGGTTAATACACTACCGCTTGATGAGTCATGGATGCTCCGAACTAGGATGTATAGAGTAACATCGTGTTCCGCATAGTTATAAAATACTATGCAATTATCACAAAATGGCTCAAGCACAGAATATATGCGAATGAAAGATTTAAATGAAACACAAGATTTAACGTGGTTCGACAATTGTCTACGTCCACGGGCGCCGCCAGAGAAAAGAGTTTCACTATAATAGAAAAGGTTACAGATTTCAGATTGTGTTTTGTGTCGCCCTAGTAATCTATTTATAAAGAATTAATAGACTTACTAGACTATGAGCCTAATGGGCTCATACCACAAGACTAACTCAAGTGATTGGACAATATCACTATCACAACACAAAACTGTACTGCCGGACACAGTACACTGTCAAGGCACTATTCAACTCATTCACAACAAATCTTCCCATTGAGGCGAATATCCTTTCTTCACTATCAACAAAGAATCTTCTCTTCTTCTGACTCACCAAATGCCCTTAAGGCATTCACTCTATAGTGCGAACACCGATCCAGTTTAGGCACTCCCTAAACTTTCGAATTGATACTGCCTTGGTCATTATATCTGCTGGATTATCGTGTGTAGACACTTTCTTCATATCAACAATTCCCTTTGATATTATATCACGAATAAAATGATACCTGAAATCTATGTGCTTTGTACGCTCATGGTACATCTGGTTCCCTGTAAGGTGTATGACGCTTTGACTGTCACAAAACACTTTTGTAGTAGTCCTATCCAAGCCCAAATCTGCCACCAAACCTTGCAACCATATTGCCTCTTTAACTGCTTCTGTTACCGTCATGTACTCTGCCTCTGTTGTAGACAAATCTATAGTAACTTGCAACTTTGCTTTCCAACTGATCGCACTCCCAGCTAGAGTAAATACATATACTGTCAGAGATCTTCTTTTATCCATATCACCTGTAAAATCAGAATCAACTAAACCAACCAATGATCCTGCAACATCATTCAGCGATTCACCAATATCGGTATTGTTAAAAGTTAAGCCAACATTCACAATATTCTTTTGAAGAGATTCAATCTCTTCCCCCAAAGCACCAATCCATCGATCTGTCTCTGAACTCGCTATAGCTTCTCTGTAACTACTAGGTTCCTGCATCTCAACTTCTTCTACAACTGATAGAGCATATGCAACTAGATTCACATACCTTTTTGGAAGTTTAATATATCTTCTTTCTCTGCCCAATGCTATTCTATAAGGTTGTTGTTCTGGTTCAGGCGCATTATCGTCACTATCATCTGATGGTGACGCTTCACCTCCTGATTCTGGATCCACCTCAGAACCACTTGAATTATTGGACCTGCTAGGAACTGATTCTACTTGAAGCTCCACCTGTTTACTCACAACCGATCCTGATTCGACCATTTCTCCTACTTCCTTCTGACTGTCTATAGAAGCAAACTCATTAAAAGTAACGTCCCTACTGATGAGAAAACCTGGAGACTTTGGAGAGGTACACCATAACCTATATCCCTTCACTCCAGTAGCATATCCTAGAAATATGCATCTCTTTGCCCTCGGCTCAAGCTTACCATATCTCACATGAGCATACGCAGGACAACCGAACACCCTCAAATGTTCATAATCAGCCGACGATCCAGACCAAATCTCAAAAGAAGTTTTACAATCAATAGTCGTTGATGGAGACCGATTCACCAAGTAACACGTTGTATTGATAGCTTTAGCCCAAAAATCATTTCCCACACCGGAATGTGAGAGCATACTTCATGCCTTGTCACAAAGCGTTATGTTCATTCTTTCAGCGACTCCATTCTGTTGTGGTGTTCTAGAACAAGTGCGATGGCGCATTATTCCCTCAGCTTCGCAGAACTCGTTGAACTCACGACTGCAATATTCTAACCCATTATCTGTCCTAAGACGTTTGATTTTTCTTTATGTTTGCTTCTCAATCATCGTCTTCCATTTGACAAAGTTTGAATATGCCTCGTCTTTCGTTTTCAGAAAGTAAACCCACACCATCCTTGAATAATCATCAATTAAACTCATGTAGTATCTGGCTCCGCTCTTGGATGGAATTCTGTTTGGACCCCAAAGATCTGAGTGAATGTAGTCCACTGTGCCTTTAGTCTTTCTTACAGCCGATTTGCTGAATTTGACTCTAGTTTGTTTACCAAACACAGTGCTAACAAAATCCCAATGATTCTACTTTATACCCTTTCAACAAATCTCTTTTTCCCAAAACAGCTAATCCTCTGTCACTCATGTGACCAATACGCCAATGCCACAACTTATTTTGATCCTGACTACTTTGGCTATTACTCCCTGATGATGCTACTGCAGCATCGCCCATAACAACACTCCCCTGGAGAATGTAAAGACTCTTTTGCAAACTGCCTTTCATGCATACCATTGAGCCTTTTGTCACTTTGATTACACCATTTTCTGCATGATACTTGTAACCCCGAGAGTCTAGAGTCCCAAGAGAAATCAGGTTTCTTTTTAACCCATGAACATGCCAGCACGTCAATATTCTAACAACCCCGTCAAACATTCTGATTCTGACGTTACCAATACCACCAACAGTCAACGAATGATTGTTCCCTAAATAGACAGTTCCCTGCATTGGCTTGTACGTATCAAACCACTGCTTGAACTGACACATGTGATATGTAGCGCCAATATCAAGTACCCACGAGTTTTGCCCAAAGTCTGAACTCACGGACAATACATCTCCTTTACCACTGTTTTCACTATCGTCGGAATCGTTCACACCTTCAATAATGTTTGCTGCATTTTCCTTTTGATTTCCCTTCTTACCATTCAGTTTCAGACAATCTCTCCTATAATGACCTTGTTCACCGCATTCATAACAGTTTGAGTGCTTCACCCTTGACTTGGACCTCCAGTTCTTCCTTCTTAAAGAACTCGTTTTGCTTTTAGATCTTCCCCTAGTCATAATACCTTCCCCTTCAGCTTGATTGTCTGGCTGCAATTGTCTCATCTCTTTTGATTTCAGTGCCCCTTTGACATCTGCTAGCAATAACTTATCCTTACCATACATAATGGTATCTACGAAGTTTTCATAGGGAGCTGGTAACAATCTCAATACAAACAAAGCTTGATCCTCATCCTCAATATTGATATCTATGTTCTCCAAGTCCATTATAAATGATTTAAAATTATCTAGGTGCTCTGTTATAGACATACCTTCTTTCAATATGAAATCATACAAACGTTTATTCAAGTATAATCGGTTTACTACTGATTTCTCTGAGTAAAGATCTCCTAGCTTTTTTCATGCGCAGGCAGCAGTCTTCTCACCACTAATCTCGTGAAGCACATTGTCTTTCACACTCATTAAAATCCAGCACAAAGCCCTTTCTTGAAGATCTTGCTTCTCATCTTCTTTCATCTCTTCTGGTAACTTATTCTCCACAGCCTTCCACAACCCTTGCAGTGCCAATGAAGATTTCAGTTTAATCTTCCACAATGCAAAGCTGGATCCCCCATCAAATTTTTCAATCATGTATTTTGTTTGCTGTAGATGCCATTGTGAAACCCTAATTGCAAAAGCCCTAATTTCACCACGTGGCTCTGATACCAATTTTGTTATAAAATACTATGTAATTATCACAAAATGGCTCAATCACAGAATATATGCGAATAAAAGATTTAAATGAAACACAAGATTTAACGTGGTTCGACAATTGTCTACGTCCACGGGCACCGCCAGAGAAAAGAGTTTTACTATGATAGAAAAGGTTACAGATTTCAGATTCTGTTTTGTGTCGCCCTAGTAATCTATTTATAGAGAATTAATAGACTTACTAGACTATGGGCCTAATGGGCTCATACCACAAGACTAACTAAAGTGATTGGACAATATCACTATCACAACACAAAACTGTACTGCCGGACACAGTACACTGTCAAGGCACTATTCGACTCATTCACAATAGAAACAGATTCTCAATTAGTAGCAAATCAAGTGGCTAGTGTTTTCGAAGCTAAGAAGGACCACTTGATTATGTATCTTTGAGAGCTTTGAAATCTGATTCTTTTGTTTGATCACGTTATTGTAGAGCATATAAGCCGATGAGATAATACAGTTGCTAATTCTTTGATAATTGTTGCGTACAAAGAAGAATATCCTTAGATTTTATTACAAGAGAGTCCATCGATTCTAACCCATTCAGAGAAATATGAGCACATTGAGGAGGTATTCGTCACTCCAGATCCAATCCGAGAAGATTGGAGAACTGACATTTTGAATTTCTTGATTAGAGGAGCGCTGCCTGAAGATATGAAATTGGCTAAGAGGTTGCGAGGCAAAGCATTTGGCTATATGGTGTTAGATGGGATTTTGTACAAAAAACGATTGTGTATGCCATTATTGCGATGCTTGAGCAAACAGGAATCACCAGAAGTTTTATCATAATTACACGATTGAGAGGCTTCAGCACATTGCGGGTTCAAGGCATTGACTCGTCAAGTTTTACTGGCAGGGTATTATTGGCCTTCGATTATGAACGTTGCAAAGAATCTAGTTCGAACCTATGATACTTGTCAACAGTTTGCAAACTCTATTTATACACCGACAGTTTCACTTATGTCCATTAACGAAGCCATCTCATTTGATAGATGGGAAAAAGATTTGGTGGGACCTTTGTCAATGACTTCTGGAGGACGACAAATGATTATTGTTGCAGTGGACTATTTTACGAAGTGGGCCGAATCTTAACCATTGTCTGGAACAAAGGCTAATGATGTAATTAAATTCATAGTAAACAGTATTTGGTCCGTTTTAGAGTACCTCGAAAAATTACTACAGGCAATGGTCCTCAATTTAATAACAAAGAAATGGCTTCTTTTTGTGCTTCGAAAGGGATAAAACAATATTTTTTCACACCTTTTCATCCCCAAGAAAATAGTCAGGTAGAGGTGACAAACAAATCTATTTTAGAAGGTTTAAAAAAGAATTTGGCATGGGCTGCAGGAAAATGGCCTAATTATTTGCGTGAGGTGTTATGGGCTTGTCGAACAACTCCTCGGGAAGCTACTAAAGAAACTCATTTTGCCTTAGCATATGGGATGGATTATGTTAACTCTGCATAATCTACATTTCCTTCTCTTAGAGTAGTGCAATACTCCAAAGACTGAATGACGAGGCAAAAAGAGAAAGTTTAGACTTGATTGAAGAAAAACAAGTTAGAGCTCACTTGAATATAATTCATTATCAAACTCTTATGAAGAGTAAATATAATTTTAAGGTTAAAATAAGGGATTTCAATGTGGGATAAAGTTTTAAGGAAGGTATTCTTCCATACTAAGGAAAAGAGTCTCGGTAAGATGGCCCTGGATTGGGAAGGTCCTTATATGGTTGTAGAAAGAATAAAGCCATGATCTTATATCCTTTGTGATAATCAGGGGAGGATGCTTCAGCATCCTTGGAATATACAGTATCAAAAATTGTATTGGGAGTAACTGTATTTTGAAACTTTTCTTTTGGATAATTGGCACACTCTTTCCTACCCTGTTTGCCTAGGTAGGTTATAATGAGGTGGTATATAAATATTCAAATCTATAAATAAAAAAAAAAATACTTTGGCCAATGGCTGTTTACGTATGTTTGTTTCAATTATTTTGGTAACTAGTCAAAGACTGATCATCTTTGATGTTGACCAAGAGTAGTCATTCCGAGGTGTTGAATATTTATTTTTTTGAAAAAACTACCATATTCGAAGTGCTACGTTCTCTAAATGCACTATAATATTCAAGGTGTTAATATTCTTCCAAGATTTACATAAATATCTTCAGTTCAAAAAAATTGTGTTTAGTTATAATATAAGTTATATTTCGAGGTAAACATAACTTATAAGTAAGAAAAAGCGCAATAATAATATAGGGGAGACAAAGCCTTTTTGCATTCAATTCAATTCGATGGTAGAAAAATATATTTTTAAATGCCAAGTAAAAGAGCATCTAATAAAAAAATAAGATTTTATAATAATTGAATGGCAGGCACAAAAAGAGAGATATAACGAAGTTCATTCGTCTTCAAAGCTTTCTTCAAAATTTTCCTTTTGTTTAGAAGCACTTTCCTCTGATTCAGCTTCTTTGGATGAAGAGCTAGGAATATGATCAAAATATTTGCTAGGACGATTTTTAATGGGAATTTCCTCCCAAAATCTGGAGAGATTAGCCTTAGGAAATGTAACATGAATTTCTCGGAGCTTAACATATCTTTTCTTTTCGGCATTTTTATGGTTGTTTCCATGTCTTTTGCACATTCATTCTCGGCAACGGTAACAACAAGTTTCTTTCCTTCTTCAAATTGAGCTTTGAGAGCGGTCATATTCTCTATCAGTTTCTTCTTTTCCTCCTCAATCTTCTTAAATGAAACTTGAAGACCGTCGGTTTCTTCTCTATAACTAATTCCTCAGAATGCTTATATTTGAGTTTTTCTATTTCATTTTGGTGAGAAGTAGAGATATTCTTTTTCTTTTCGATGCAAATCTCTGAGGTGATTCTTGAGGTCGATAAACCCTTTGAGGAATTCAAATCTGGCCAGTTTAAATCAATGAAATGGGTATTCCATGAAGCCGCCAATTATGTTTCTCATGCTTTTTTCAGCAACAACAATTTTCTTGTAGCGAACCATCTTCTTTGCCATATTTTCTAATTGACTTTGAGAAGATTCGATTTTTTTGGTTAATTTTTGTGTTGTAGTACCAAGCTTGGAAAAAGGTTGAAGAGCAAGTGCAACTTCTTCAGATCGCTCAACGGTAGGAAAAATCATAGGACTATGAACATGTTTAAGAGTGCTGGAGGATGGAGGAAAGGAGACCTCTGGTGAAGTTGCTTCAGGAGGGAATGGAACAGACCTTTTACCAAAATTGTGTTGCTGGTCCTGAAGTTCTTGAACGACAGGATCTTCATCTCTGACGAGCTCTTGAGATTCATCGAAGTTGATGAAGCTATCATGTAACAGTTTCTTCTTGTTGAGTGCCTCCTTCTTCCACACCAGCTTCATTTTCTTTTTGTTGATCTTCCACAACTACAATTTCGTCATCATCGGAAGATAACTCTTCAATGGTTTTCACAACTTTATTTTTTGCTCTCTTTTGATGAGTTGTTTTAGTTGTGCTCTTCTTGTTTGTCGGGGCGGTTGTTTTCTTCTTTTTTCGAGAAGGCTCACCTTTTACTCCCTCTTCAATAATGGGGACGCTATTTTCGATTGTTTTTCTCTTCAAAGTATTAGAATCGGATATTCTGAAGGGTTAGCTCCCTTTTTATTCTTTTTTCTCTTCTTCTAGGGAAGGTGGTTCTCTTGATCTGTTTCAAACAGGTAGAACTACTTTACAGTCAGGGGCCACTAATCATTTGACAGGATACAAAGGGTTGGGTGACTCCATTAGATTTTCAGGGAGATGAGCTCCCAAGTTGATTCTTCACAGATGGATGTTGAAAAAGTTGATAGGTTGGAAGGCTATGTGAAATGCATTGCTCTATTATTTTTCAGCCCATGCTGCAAGCTTGACGAAAGTCTCTTTGGAATTTTTCGAAGAAGCTTGTAACGCCTCGAAAGTTCTGCACAAAACAATAAATTTGATAAGAGATAGGAAGAAAATCAGTTGGAGGTACAATTCAAGGTAATCGAATAAAAATACTTACGATTACACCTCCAGACAAGGTTCAACTTTGATGGGTTACCTTTGGAAATTTCTTTACCATTTTCCCAAGCTCCTGAGACGAAGACAGATTTTTTTTTTCAAAACATTTCTGCCTCCAACAACTCATCAATGATCTTCAAATCGTCATCCACTGTTGGATAGTAAAATAGAAGTACCGGTCTCTTCGATAATTTGGTCATGGAAAATAAAGTCCTAGATGCAGAGGGGAATTTAGGCCAGTCGAGAAGCCATGATCACGAAGAGAAAAGTGAACCACTAATTTGGTGTCACCTGAGTTGAGCACAAATCTAGAATCTCGAAGTATTCAACTATCATGGGGTCCAGTTGAAATCGAAGACCCCAATTGATGATCTCTGGGTAGATCACCAGTTCATTCTTTTTGCAATCTAAAGGGTTTTCCTCTTCTTCCGGTAGACAAAGAATAAGTTTGTCTCACATTCCCTATTATATTTTTAGATCATCTGTTTGGCTCTTTTAGTAATACGTGTAAGCAACATTTTTTAAACTAAGATATAATGTGTTTCGAGAGGCTTTAAATTTTCACAAACTGATGCAGCTAGCTCTTCAGATATCGTCACATGAGATTTCTTTCTTCTTGTTTTACGGGCTTTTGCCTTTGAAACATTTTTCACTATTCCACTCTCTGATTCTTTCGAAGTTTCTTCTTCTGTTTCAGCATCGTTATTTGAATGTGTGGCTTCAAAATCTATTTCATCTTAGGATTCCTCATCCACCAGTTGAGGCGGGTTACTTGAGGGATTTTGTTGAGATGTTGTTGTTGTCTCAACAATCTCACATAGAGGAGGAGAAGAGTTTGATGGATTTGAAGCAACATCAGCATCGTCACCCATGACTATGGAATTTTTTCTTTTTGGGTTTTGGGGAGTTTGAGTTTTTGTTTCCTTGTGCGATGAACGAGGGGGCTCAGGATTGACTGAAAAAGAACTCTTTTATGATTTTCTTGAAAAAGATTTGGTTACCTTGCGAATGATTTGAGGTGATGATCAAGTCAGAGAAGGTGAAATTCGAGGTGTGTTTGGTGTTTGAGTTTTTGATTACTGAATTTCTTTTGGAAGATGAGAAAGTGAAAATATATAAGTTTTGTTTGGATCAAAGTTATCGTAATGAATTGTCTCTGTGGAAAATCGAGGACCGTTGTTTATCAACCCAGCTGCTCTAAATTTCATATGCCCTTTCACTTATGCAGAATAATTGTATGCTCTGAAGACAGGTTTTTCTAAACATGATGAATTTCTGGGTTTTCTCGCTCTTGGTTTTTTGAGTTTTGGATGCTTTCTCATAAACAAATTTAAGGATTGGGGGGTGGATTGATATTTTCCGGTGAAAATAGCATAACGATGAATATTCAGATGAAGGTAGCCAACGAGCTCTCTCTTTCTCTCTCTAAAAAATGTTGTGAAGCAAAATGAGACATAAAGAAATATTTATATAGAAATTTGGAAGAAAGGGAAGTGGAAGAGGTGGAGGAGGCAATTGGTCAGAATTTTAAATGGTTGAGTAAACATGAATATGACACATGCCATGCGATAGGCCTAGTGGTAGCCATAATGTCTCGGATATCATCACCTATCCAATTTGTACTTCGAACAATTATGACCGTTGGAAGATTATAACTTTTTGTATATATATATATATATATTTGAAGCATTGAGAGAACATGGATACAATTTTTCAAAAGTATGGAGACAACAAATTTGAAGTAGTTTGGAATGTGGATAAAGTGGATTTTCTTCACCATCAACAACTTCTAAAGCTAGTTAGTTCTTATTCTTTAACTTTCATGAGAACTAAGGGGGCTACTGATAAGGAAATATAACTTTGAGAACTAAAATGTAAGGGAATAAAACTTGTTATGACAGATTGTATAAGCATATGAGAGAATTAAAGCTTTACGTTTTGATAAGGGACTAATATGAAATTAGACCTCATTTTGTAAATAAAATAGTTATCACTACCTATGAGATAAACAACTACTAGTAAATAAAAAACAAAATAAATTCTACTTGTGCTTGTGATTCTTTCCTCTTTGGATTTTTATCCTCAATTGATATTTGAACCTTTTAAGAATTTTTAATTATACCAAACATAGGGTCAGTAGACCTCAAGACTCTCAAGATTTCAACCATAATTGTAGCTCAGCTTGACAGATAACCAGTTTGACAAAAACTTTATGCTTCAAGCTTCGACATACTATATCAAGTATGAACAATACATGTCACAAAAAACACTTAAAAAATATAGTTCTTTATCGATTCTCTCATAAAGACTACATGGGCTACTAATATGATATAAACTATAAGGGTACAAACCAATTAGTTTTCAACATTTAAGCTTAAGTTTCAAGTGTAGTAAGGCCTTTGGAATAGATATAAACAATGTAAGGCTAAGGTCATATACTATAATCTTAAGTTCAACGATATAGAGTCAAAATCCTACAATAGCTCTTGACCCAAGTTCATGTCTATAAATACCACCATATTACTCATTGTTGCGAGTCCTTATATTTTTTTAAAATAGCTCTCCATGTCTTGGTTATCTTTCTTAAAATATCCAAACTATTCACTAATTTTATATTTTTTAACCAACTAACTTTATTTTTTTTATAATGTTTTTTTCTAATTCTTTCATTCATTTTTCACATGTCCGTCCACTATCATACCATTTCATGTCCTATTATTTTTACCAATCAAATTTAAAATATTGGTGAAACCACTATCGTGTGTCCTACACAACAACCATATATGATTAAATATATCTATACGTATTTTTGTATTATATTATCACTCTAACATTTGTGTGTGACTCAACTGGATATACTTTAGACACTTTTCCCCTTGGATATTTTTAGAATCATCAGCGACGACCATGGTGGGAGCCTTGACAGGTACCCGAATATAAACATCCAAAACCATTAGCGTACTAGTCTTGTCTTTAGATTTTGGCAGAGATAAATTCTTAGATGCATTTGAATTCCTGCGGTATTTACCGAAGTAATAACAGTTCGAAAAGGTTCTGATCAATTGGTAACAGACGCTCAAGCGCAATATGAAGAAGATAAAGAACAATTGACCTTAGAAGAACATCCGTATGAAGTGAAATTAATATGTTAAATGAAAAAAAAAACAATGCTAGCTCGACCAAGTAAGGTCGATTAGAAATTCAAAACTTACCAGAGGGAGGAAGTTTTCAAATGGGATAACGTTGAGTCCTATTCTTTAGAAAATAGGAAAAATACCAATAAAATAAGTTTTATTCGGGCAGAAGCCACTCACGACCTCCTCTAGAACCAAATTCTAGTAAGAGTCAAGGTTCAAATCTGGGAACTTTTTATGAATATTAAAGAACAATGTGGATTTGACCCTAGCGTTTCATCGAGTTAGGGAACCTATGCACGAATTAACAAAAGCGATAAGCGTATCTATCTTGTCTTTTTTATAGTCCTCCCTGAAAGAAATGAAATATTCATCAGCTTTTACTTATCTTCTTCAGCTATCCGAGTAGCCGCTTTCTGCTCGTTTAAGTACAACATGAGAAGGTCACGGTGAATGTTATTTTCCCTCATGTTTTGTTATGTTTACCAACCCTATCTAGCAAGGTAGATTTCAACGCAGCAATATCAGCTTAGAAAACAGATTTTTGTTCTATGAGCTCCTTTTTGGTCTAGCGGGCCTGATATTCAAAGATTGTTAATGAACAATCTTTGATCCGAGGAATCTTTTCGCAAGTGGTTGAATATTCCTTGAAGATACGTCGTTGACTTTGCAAGTTTCAAGTTGAACTAGTCAAAGCGCGAAATCACTACGTTACCTTTGTTGTCTCCTTATTTAGTTTAGCAATAAGAGCCATAAGCTCGTCTAGAGAAACGACATAGGAGACTGTTTCGAGGTATTGAAACGGTCCGAAACTACCAAAGGGCTTCTTCAGTTTTGAATGCCCAATCTTTGTGGATTCTTCTTTGGAAAACTTGGCGATGAATCCCTTGAATTTTGAGTCTCATTAACCTATTGATCTTCCTCCAAAAGAGGTCATGTGTTGATTTCTGGTGTTGGATCATCATAGTGGTCAAACATCAAAGGAATGATAGTTTAATCCGCGGCGGGGGAGATTGCTTTGTCGGCTTTGGATTTCTTCTTCTTCTCTCAATTTTTTCATTTTCATTTTTATTCACCGATGTGTGTGATGATTTCTTTTTTTTGTTGGAACGGCCTTTTTTGTGTCTGAGTCGCCTTTAAATCAATAACCTTATCTGGTGGCTTGTCAACTCGTTTCTCTTCAACGACGCTTTTCACTGATTCTTTGGGACGGAACCTCTAGCAACATTTTTCTTAATTTTATGACTGGGTGGCCTCTTCCTGGTTGGAAGGAAACCTTGGGCGTTATGAGCGTCTAATCACTTTTGGGACCTCCACCGGACCAGGCGGGGTCATCAATTATTCCAATGAAAGGTTAAGTTCTGAACTTATACGCCATAGATAACTTTGGATCAGGTTGGGCGGTGTGAAGCACTTGTGATATTCATCTGGCCATTTTTTTGGCCCATTGGTTTAACTTCCTAAAAGTATCTTCTGCAACTTTTAAGTGCTACTGTTGGGATTTATAGACTACTGCAAAATTAAATAAAATACCGTGACATGAGTTATTACGCATTAAATATTTGTGTTAATTATAGTTTCGATCGACACAGGAACAAACTCACCTATGCTCTTCCATTCCATTATACTCGACTCAGATTATTTTCCCTTGAAATCTCCTTATCATTTTCCCAACAACAGTTGATAAAAAAGAACATTTGCTTCAAAGTCTTCTCAACTTTGATGAGATCAACTACCATTTTATACTCGTTCCCTAAAGTGATAAAATAAATAAGGATACAAGGGTTCCTCGACAAGGAAGTGATTTCCACGAATTGCTCCATAGGGAGCTAAATCCTAAAAATTCTTGATGCGGCAATGTGGACCATGTGTTTGGAATATCTTGACTCAGATAGAGGCTCACGATCTTAAATCAATCTAATGGGAACCAAATTCCCGAATTCAAAATGTTCGGATAGACCACTAACTTATTTTCCATTGCAAACAACGATGTCTCTCACGCTTTAAGGAAGTCATTACTCTTTGAGAAAGAAACAGAAATCTAGATATTGTTAGAGTCCTTCAGATTCTATCAATTATTTGTGTCTAATTCAGAGGAAGTTTCTTCTTCTCTGGAGAGGGATCGCCACCAAAGGAAAAAAAAGAAGCTCTAGTGGCAGGCGTTATTCAAATAGGTACTCTAGTCGGTATCAGGGTTCAAATCAAGAGCGAGATTCAAAAAAATAACGTGACTCATCGGATATGCCAGAACCTTCTGAAGTTAATGATAGGATGGTTGGAGGAGGTAAGGTTGGACCACATCAAATTATAGTACAAGTCTGAGAAAATGAAATCTAAAGTATCCTAATTGATACAAATATTTCGAAAAATATCATGTTTATATTCACTTACAAGAAAATGGAGGACCCTCATGTTATCCTATGATCAGATAGAATAATAGTGAGACTCATTGGGGTTATTGCTGATTGTTTCTGAGAATTCAAGGGGGATGTGTTACCAGGCTGAGGGTCTTTCAAAAAAATGGTAAATTGCTATTTATAGTAGTGGATGGAACGAAATTGTATAATGAAATTTTTAGGAGGTCTTGGTCGTAAAAAGTACACGTTATTTCCTTAGTTGTTCATCAATGTTTGAAGTATATAGTTTGGAGTCAGGTGGGAGTATTTCATAGTAGCCATAAAGTGGTAAGAGAGTGTTACATTACTACATTGGCTCCAAAAACCCTTAAAAGTACTAAAACCATTAATAAGGAGACTCATAGTTCCATAATACCCGATGAAGATATTTAGATTTATTCCTTCCCTATAAAAACTGTTTATAAGAGAACAATTAAAATATTTTTTGACAAGAAATTTGCACATGTTTGCTTGGTGTATAGAAGACGTAACAGGAGTACATGCGAGTGTTATTTGTCACAAACTTTCTATATGTCCTAATGTACGCCTCATAATTCAAAAATGAAGAGTGTTCTTTGTTGAAACGTTTGAAGTAATTATGGACGAGATAAATCGATTAGCAAAAGTAGGCCATATCAGAGAATCTCAATATCCATTATGGATGAAAAACCCAATGCTTGTGAAAAAGAAGAATGAGAAATAGAGAATGCATGTTAATTTTAATGACTTGAATAAAGCTTATCTGGATTACCCATTTCTCATTCCTAGAATTGATCAACTTGTAGACTCGACTTCAGATAACAAACTCTAATCGTTTATGAATGCATTTGCTTAATCAGATAAAAATGAGTCTGAGCGACCAAGATACGCTCATAAATTATAGGGGCTTACACTGCCATAAGGTAATATCGTTCATGCTGAAAAATGTTATAGCTACTTATCCGCGACTAGTGAATAAAGTTTTGTCAGCCAGATCAGTAGGAATGTTGAATTTTATATTAACGATATGTTACTAAATAGCACAAGAAATGATGATCATTTTTTTAATATAAAGAAAAAATTTCATAACGTGAAGGGCATAAACTTGAAATTGAATTTATAAAAAAAATTCACTTTCGGGGTGAAATCCAGAAAATTCTTGTGCTATATAGTGAGCGAAAAAAGAATTGAAGAAGACCCAGTGAAGTTGAATGCTTTAACTGTTATGGATTCCCGGAGATCCATCTAAAAGGTACTAATCTTAACTTGAAAGTTTTCCAGTTTAAACAGATTCATATCAAGATCATCATAAAAATGTGCTCAAATTGTTTAAGTTATGATGAAAGCAAATTGATTTAAATGTGAATAAGCTTTTGTCAAAATAAAAGAACATTTATCATCTCTGTAAATTTTAACCAAGCCAACTGTGGGAATTTTTTTTTATTTAGATTGCGATTTCAGATTATGCAGTAAGTGAAGTGTTATTCAGAGAGGTAAAAAACTAGGCATTGAACAGTAAATCGTCCCTCGACTATCGCGTTTGGTGGCAGATAGTCCCTTGACTTTCAAGTGTCCGTTGACAGTCCCTGGACTATCGCGTTTGGATAAAGTTAATCCACCAGATCCTCTAATCCATGAGAGGCTTCCACCTGTCACCATAGTCCCCAGATTTTTGTATCACCACTAGTCCCTTGAGTTTAGGTCAAACCCAAAATGTAGAAAATTACAGAAAACTAAACTCAAGGGACTAGTGGTGATACAAAAATCTGGGGACTATGGTGACACGTGGCAGCCTCTCATGGATCAGAGGATCTGGTGGACTAACTTTATCCAAACGCGATAGTCTAGGGACTGTCAACGGACATTTGAAAGTCAAGGGACTATTTGCCACCAAACGTGATAGTCGGGAGATGATGTACTGTTCAAAGCCTAAAAAACTATCAATGTCTGGTATATTATGTGAGAAGTTTTTTGGTAGATGCTGAAAAAAATTACTTGAAGTTGGAAAAGTTAGCCTTGGTTTTAGTCATGGCGGCACACAAAAATGAGGCTATATTTCTAAGCCCATTCAATTATGGTTCAAACCTTGTTCCGACTATAAAATGTGTTGCAAAAGCCTGATGTATCGGGTCATATAACTAAGTGACCAGTGGATCTAAAATATTATGACATTGAATTTAAACCTCAAATAACTATAAAAGCGCATGCCATGATAGATTTTTTTAGTCAAGTTTCAATCCAAACGACCTAAACCAGAGCCAAATATTAACATGTCCAAAGACGAGTGGCCGATTCAGACTGATGGGGGTTCAAGCATATTGGATTATAAAATAGAGGTTCAGTTAGTAGCTCCAACTGGAGAAGCGATGTATCAACCAATACGATTTAACTTCAGATAATCTAACAATAAGGCAAAATGAAGCAGCCTTGGTAGGGTTACGACATGCACAAATCTTTGGTGCCAAGAGAGTTTGTTTGATAAGCGATTCGTAACTTCTAATCAACCATGCATCCGGACAAGCTGAATCAAGGAAATATCATTTGGTAAATTACGTAATGGAATTGACAACCTTCTTCGAGTGCATTCAATAAGAACATGTTCACCGGGCTGAAAATTATATTGTTGATTCCCTATAAACTATAGCATAAACCAAACGGTATTCGTGGATACTTGAACAAGAACATCCATCAATAATACCAGTTTTTAAGCAAAAACTAGACACAGAATAAGCATTGTAAATTTTGAAAAGTGTGGAAAAAATGGAGGCTTGAGCTTACAAAATGTATGATTAAAGAGACTTTACCAATTAATAAAGCATTGGTTAAAAAGATAAGATTTAAGGTACACGGTTTGCGGTATTCAGAGACATTCGGTACAAAAAATATTTAAGCCAACCATTATTGCGGTGCCCCGGAACCGACGAATCACATATGGTATTATCTAAGTTACATGATGAAGAGGATTTGGTTCATTATGGGTTTGAAACGTTGACTAAAAGGGTTTATTGGTCGGGTATTATTGGCTTTTCATCATGGATGATGCTAAAGGAAGTAATCAGAAAATTTGATACATGTAAATAATTTACGAATATAATACATATTCTAGTAGATTCGCTTGAATCAATATCTGAGGCGTTGCCTTTTGATATATGAGGTTCGGACTTAGTCGGACCATTACCAATGGAATCCGGGGTAGGCCAAACAATCGTATTAGTTGTTGATTATTTTTTTCAAGTGGGTGGAAGTCGAGCTTCTGTCCGCTAAGAACAATTACAACAGATAACGACGCTTAATTTGATAACAAGGATATGTATGCCTTATGTTGCTCCCGAGGCATCCAACATTTATTTTCAACATCTTTCTATCCGGAAGCCAATGGGCAAGTAAAGGTTACACACATAACTATCCTTGATTGCTTGAGAAATAATTTAGAGGGGACCACCAGAATATTTTCAAATTATCTACAAAAAATATTATGGGATTACCGAATGACCCACCCGGGAAGCGACCCAAAAGTTACATTTTCTATTGGTTTATGGGATGGACGCATTAACCTTTTTCGATGCTATCCTCCCATATTTTAGGGTTACAAACTACTCTGAGGCTAGTAATGATGTGGGTCAAAGAGCAAACATGACTTGATTGAAGAAAAGAGAACGAAGGTGCATATGAGATTCCTTCATTACCAGACTCTAATGAGAAGTAGAAATACATCTTAAATCCGTTAGAGATAATTCAAAGTGAAGGGTAAGGTTTTAAATAAAAAATTTCTTGCACACAAAAGATAAACGACACGGTAAACTGGGGTCAAATTGGGAAAGACATTGTTTGGTAACTGAGATGATAAACCCATAACTTATTAGTTAGAAAACCAAAAAAGAAAACCACTCCGACATCCTTAGAACATCAAACACTTGAGATTGTATTTGGAATGATTTTTTTAAAATGGTAAATATTTTCAATTACTCGTGTAATGACCGGTGGCATGCTCTTTCCTACTTTAGAGGTGCAGGAAGGTTTTAATGAGGTGTCTAAATAGTTGATTGGTAAATATAAATTATTTTCATTTTATATTCCATTTTTATCTTCAATAGGTTCGGGCACGTCCAACTCTGAACATTTAAAAGGTTCCAACATTAGTTGGTCATGCTTAAAAGGTTCCAACACTAGTTTGTCGTTCTTGAAAGGTTCCAACACTAGTTCGTCACATATAAAAGGTGCCAATACTAGTTAGTCACAATTAAAACGTTCCAACACTACTTGGTCACATTTTGAAGGTTCCACACTAGTTGTTCAATACTAGAAGCTCATTACTTTCAAATATCTAAATGAGCTTTGCTAACCGGTAGGGGACTGATCACCTTCAACTAGGAAAAATCTGAAGACATGACTTGAAATAAAAAATCTTATTACAATGCGTAAAATGAAAAGTAACATTTATAAAATCTAAAATACAAAAAATTTCATGGCCATACGGGGACTTACAATTCAAAAAGGTAGTTAAAATATTGAAAACAAGGGAAACTTATTCAGCATCATTGGATTTATCTTCATTAGTCTTGCTATTGGTTGTTTCGCCTATAACCTTTTCAGGGCTATCCTCGAGACTTATTTACGATTTATTCTCTTTGGAGCTTTCATTTTTGGACTCCTCACCTTCATACTCCTCATTCTCAGACTCGTCATCTCCACTTCCTGACTCTGCGAAGATGCCTCTAATTCATCTTTGAATGAAATATTAGCAGGACATTCCTCATCAAGAACTAAATTATAGTAAGAGCCAATGTTCAAATCCGAGAATATTTTATGAATACTAAGCACCAACACAGATTTGACCCTGGTGTCTTATCGATTTAAATAACCTATGCATGAATCAGCATAAGCGGCAAACACTTCTGCCTCGTCCTTTTGAGGTTACTCTCTGAAGAAAACAAGATATTCAACAACCTACTTCCTATCTTCTTCAACTCTTCGAGTAGTCGTTTTCCGCTCGTCTAACTCCAGTATGAGAAGGTCGTGTTGAAAATTATTTTCCCTTACGATTTCGTTGTGTTTCTGAACCATATCTTGCAAGGCAGACTTCAATACAGCAATCTCAGCTTGGAAAATGGATTTTTGTTCTACAATCTCATTAATCGCAGCTTGGAAAATCGATATTCATTAGTCTTGCTATTGGTTATTTCACCTTTATCCTTTTCAGGGCTATCCTCAGGACTTGTTTGCAATTAATTCTCTTTGGAGCTTTCATTTTTAGACTCTTCACCTTCAGTCTCCTCATTCTCAGACTCATCATCTCTACTTCCCAAATCTGCGGATGCTTTTAATTCATATTTGAATAAAATATTAGTAAGACGTTTCTCCTCCAGAACTTAATTCCAATAAGAGCCAATGTTCAAATCTGAACTCTGTTCTACGAGCCGAGGTTCAAATCTCAGCTTGGAAATAGATTTTTGTTTTACGAGCTTTATTTTAGCAGAGTGGACCCAACATTCATTTTATATGAAAGCGACCTTTGATATGAGGCAGGTTTTTGCAAGTGGTCAAATCTTTCTCGAACATACGTTGTTGACTTTGCAAGTTCTGAGTTGGACTACTCGAGGTGTGAAATATTTTCTTTCTGTTTCACCGTTTGACTTCACATGGCTTCCTCTTGAATATTCACTTACTCCAAACTAACTTCTGACTCTTCGGCTCTTGAGACACCTCTCGTAACACTTTATCTCCCAAAATTCATGTCAGGGCACTATGAACTTTAATGACAATACTACGAAATCAATTTGTGTAGATTTATCATTGATTGTAATAAGCACTATAAGTTTAAGGTAATTTATTAATATAAAAACCTCATAAAAAATAAACCCTAATTAATATAATAAACTCAATTAATATAGAGAATCCAATTAATATATAAATGCTAAACCTAGCAAAACAGAAAAATCCTCTTCAGTCCATCTCGTTTCGGATTAGAATGGTGCTTCAGATCAGCTCGATTCAGACCAGTCTGCTTTAGCTCATAACATATTTCTTTCGCCACAACGGTCACCAGTCTTCAACAGTTCGTAACGTCGCTGCAACGAAGTTACGACTCAAGTTTAAAAAAAACTTAACAGTTTTTATCTAATACATATCAGGACATATTCATCTATATCTATATAATCCTACGATAATATCTCTATTGAAGAGTTACTTATAACCTAAACCTAGCTTTAACAAATTTTAATAGCGTTAAAAACACTTTGCCATCCATATTATATTATTTTTCGATTATCTTTTCATTTTCATTACTTTTTTTTCTTAAAAAAAGAAAAATTCACCAAAAAACACATTACCGGTATTAATATTATTAATAAGAAAATCATATTGACGTTTTTCAATTTTAATAGGTTCAATTAGCCGAACATATATCAATGTTTTTAGTTTTATATCAAAATTTAAAAAAATTAAGTTGGAAGATACTGAAACCATTTAATTAAAGGGAAATGATAGTAGATACCTATTTTCAAACCATATTGTCATCTAATACCCAAACTATTATTTATACTTATTTAATACTCATCCCATCTATATAACTTCCGATCAATACCTAATTCTTTAATAATACCTCAAATACCCTCGCTTTATTACGAGCCACGTAACTACTTCTAATTTTTGAACCAAAATTTATTTTTCTAACTTTTTCTTATAATATTATTTTTTTAAATATCCATATTTTTCCAACCGGAGCTCATAAAAAAATTTCAAAAGTACCATTGGCTTTGATTTTTTAAGACAAACAAAACTAGATCCATTGATGATATTTTTGTTAATTTTTTGTAATAATTTTTTTTCTAGTAACATGCGAGTTCAACCATAAGAGCTCTATACATTTTTAAGTGAAAGTTTTGTATATCTTTTACCATGAGAGTTCTATACATTTTTAACCATTCGAAATCTGTACATTATGTTTTCAACTATGAGAGTTCTATACATTTTTAACCATGCGGGTTTATTGAATATTAAACATGAGAGTTCTTCATTATAATCCAAACGTGCGAGTTGTGTACATTTTTAACTATGAGAGTTGTGTACATTTTTAACTATGAGAGTTGTGTACATTTTTAACCATAAAAGTTCACTACATTTTAACCGTGAAAAAAATTAAAAAAAATTAAAAAAAATTAAAAAAAATTAAAAAAAATAAAAAAAAATAAAAAAAAATAAAAATAAAAAAATAAAAAAAAATATCACTAATAGGTTTACTTTTGTCGTCTTAGAAAACATAGTGGATGGTACTTTGATTTTTTTTTCCGATCATCAGTTTGAAAAATAAAATTAAAATTTTTTAAAAAAGAGACAAAAATTTAGTTCAAAACAAAAGTTACAGTTGATAATATGTAATTTTTAAATATTATCGATGAACCGACTCAAACTAGGATATTTAAAAATCGAAAGAATATCCCCCTTAGGAAATGAAAATAAATGTCGACAAGAGTTAAACATTCATTCGGTGCATCAGGCCCGGTCAAAAACAGACATTTCGATCTCTTCTCAGATCCCACGTGTCCAACATTCACCAGCGCATATGTCTTGAGCCAGTCAATAGCCGCGTTAAGACCCACACCACCTGAAAAGACCATACTAACCGCGTCAATCGTATTCAACTCTCCATATCTTAAAGGACAAGTACGTAAAGTAACAAAAAATAAAAATAATTAACGGTACGAAGTCATGAAAACGGCTCTCTCTCTCTGTCTCTCTCTCATTATCTCGATCCACTCAATCATAAGAACACGTTACAAAAAAAACCATACCTTTTCTCTTCTTTTTGCTATCTCCATTGATTCAAATTTCATTAATTTCTATTAATTTCGCTTTTTGAATTTAGGGGTTTCGCTTATAACCGTTAAAATATCGGTTTGAGAAAAAAAAATCGGATTTTTTCATACAGAAATAGCCGGAGATCGGAGATTTGCCATTTTTGTCTTCCGATTTCGCTATCAGTATAGAGCAGTATAGAAGAGTGAAGGAAGTGGGTATTTTGGGTATAAAGATGTGGTGGATGTTGGAAGAAAGCGGTGGTCATTACTGCCCTAAGAAATCTGATGATCTATGTGCTGACATTTGTGGACAGGTACTTTTTTCTTAACCGACTTTCGTTATGTCATAAACTTAACTGTCTTAAAAAACACTACTATGTGTTTGGTTGCTGAGAAAATGTCGGGATCTAAAGATTTATTTATTCTTTTGTTTTAATTTTCTGCTTATGAATCTGGAAATATAAATGAGTTTGTTTTGGATAAAGAAGAACATTTCTATATTTGAATCTGGAAGATCTAGAAAGCTTTATGTTCTTAATTATTTTGTCTATAAGATTTTTGAATATTTGATGTTTGAAACTTGTAATTTTTAGAGTTACTATATAAGTTATGAACCGTTGTACTAATTTTACAGATATGTTTAGTCTATTTTGTCTGAATCTTTTGGTTATTCAGACAACAGTTGGATTAATGGGGCCAGAACCAGAACATATGATTCCTGTCATAAAAATATAGTTTTGTCTCTAATCCACATTTTACAAATGGTTCGAAGTTTATGACTTTGGTTCTTGGTTTTAAAGATCTCAAATTGTAATTGTCATAATTTACAAAGTAAAGAAGTACTATCCATAAGTATAGTAGTAAAAGTAAACACTATGAGTATATAGGCTGTGTTTGATTCATGACAAGTGTTTGATGCTTTATGTTCTGTGTTTTCTTTTGATTTTAGGGTGTGAATGAAACCTGAGTCTCTTTATGTATTCTTGTCTTACTAACAACCCTTAAAATGTGACAGGAATCAGGTCGAGTTTTAAGCATGTCAAGACTCCGCTGCATCCTCCGCGGTGTAGACTTAAAAACCTTTATATTCTTATTTATATTCGTACCATCGTGCGTTTTCGGGATATACATCCACGGCCAGAAAATCTCGTATTTTCTCCGTCCTTTATGGGAATCACCACCTCGACCGTTCCAAGACATCCCTCATTACTATCATGAAAACGCCTCGATGGAAAACCTATGCAAACTCCACGGTTGGGGCATCCGCGAATTCCCTCGCCGCGTTTACGACGCTGTCTTATTTAGTAACGAGCTCGACCTACTTACGATTCGATGGAAAGAGCTTTACCCGTATATAACGCAGTTTGTCCTTCTCGAGTCGAACTTGACCTTCACCGGATTACCTAAACCTCTCGTGTTTAACGCTCATCGTGAACGTTTCAAATTTATCGAGCCAAGATTGACTTACGGAACTATAGGTGGAGGCCGATCACGAAAAGGTGAAAACCCGTTTTACGAGGAAGCATATCAAAGGGTTGCACTCGACCAACTCTTACGAATCGCAGGGATTAGCGACGACGATTTGTTGATAATGTCGGACGTTGACGAGATTCCAAGCCGACATACAATTAACCTATTGCGGTGGTGCGACGACACTCCTCCGATTCTACACCTCAGACTCAAGAACTATCTTTACTCGTTCGAATTTCTTCTCGATAACAAGAGTTGGCGAGCTTCGGTTCACCGGTACCAGACTGGTAAGACACGGTACGCTCATTACCGTCAATCTGAATATATCTTAGCCGATGCAGGGTGGCATTGTAGCTTTTGCTTCCGACGGATTAGCGAATTCGTATTTAAAATGAAAGCCTACAGTCATTACGATAGAGTGAGGTTCTCACACTTTTTGAACCCGAAAAGGGTTCAAAACAAAATATGCAAAGGAGCTGATCTTTTCGATATGTTACCGGAGGAATACACATTCAAAGAGATAATAGGTAAACTGGGATCAATTCCGCATTCGTTTTCGGCTGTTCATCTTCCCTCATATCTTTTGGAACATGCGGATGAATATAAATTTCTGTTGCCCGGAAATTGCTTGAGAGAAACTGAATGAGTTGATTTGTTTTAGTTTGTCCGACCTGAAGTGATACAGAAATTCTTTGTTTGAGGAAACTATTGAAATTTGTAGGTTAAATTTGTATAGAATATATATTTTTTCGTTTCTATATGTTTCTGGACTTCCTTTTATTTTATATTTTATCAACATCTCTATGGTAGTTTAGGTTTTATCATAAAGTTTTTTCTTTATTTATGGATTTATGTAATTTATTAAGAAATTATGGTGGACAAAATCGATAGTTGAAATAAAGAGAACATACCAAATTTTAGGATGAATACGATTCTCCTTTATTTTATTCTTTTGGGTTTGGAGAATAAAACGATCGGGCATAGCTGTTTCGTATTATTTGGAAGGGAGTTATTGGGTTCACGTCGCACCTGAATCTGGTTCCAGCTTTAATAAATACCATTTTAGTGAGCACAAATTATTATAATTATCTTTAGTAGAAGACGTGGTTATGAAAATAAAGAATCAAAATTATGCTGCTTTTACTATTATGTGAGTTATTTTTTATTACCGGTCCAAATTTGTTTAGTAGATTCGGATGAAAACCTGAGACTTAAATCTAATAACAAAATATAAATAATAAGTAGAGTTTTTTTTAGAACCGACTATGGATTTTCTCTATCAAGAAAAAGTTTTTTCCTTCTTCGTAATAGTTATTTTTTTATTGCTTCTTTGAGATCACATTCTTTGTGATTTACGGAGCTTGTTCTTGAGATCTTCTCTTAATCTCCATCATGGAGATTTACAATAATGCAGTGTTTGAAGAAAATGATTTTCCTGTGTTGGATTCAAGAAACAGAGACGGAAAAATTAAGGGGAACTTCATCAAAAGCTATGCAAATGCGGTTAAAGGGACCGAAATAAATGCTGCAAAAGATGAGTTAATCCCGGAAAACGTTAATAGTATGAAGGATCATATAAGCATACAATACTCTAAAGGGGCTAAGGATCCGTTAATCAGTTCGTCAAAAATTTCGATGGTAGGGAAGTTCTCTGCAGGTCTGCCTAAGAAATCTGTTATGGATCAGTTTCTTGTTTCAAGAAAGCTTGTTGGAAATTGCAGTGTTGTTAAATGGGATTCAAGACATATAATAATGGAGTTTGACAGCAAGAAAGATGTTGCTAAAGTCTGGGCAAGGAGTGTTTGGACGATTACGAGTTCTATGATGCGGGTTCTAAGGTGGCATCCTGATTTTAACACTAAGTGGGAAAACCCTATCTCTTTAGTTTGGTTGAAGATTGAGAGGATCCCGGAATTTTTGTACAACAAAAAGGTTCTTACTGATATTGTGTCTTCTATTGGCGTGCCGTATAAGATTCAATTTCCGGAAAAGAATATGGTTTACAACAAAAGAGCGATTGCTTTAGTTGAAATGGATGTGTCGTCTGTTATTTAAAAACGTATTTGGGTAGGGTTTGGAATGAATGATGGTTGTTGGCTCTCTGTCTCTTATAGAAACCTGCCCGCGTATTGCTCAGCATGTAGGCACTTGGGTCATGATATTAATAGCTGTTTGAAAGTTAAGAAAATCTTGGATAAAAGAAATGATAAAGAGGAGTTGATTGAACAAAAAGAAACTGAGGTTGTATTGAATGATAATATAAAAGATTACAAGAGTGTCAACAACTGAAATCTAAATAACATACAAGGAAACAAGCCTAGAGTAAAATCTATAGTTGTTGAAAAAGATTCTACTTCTTCAAAGGTCTCTGGTAATGTGAAAACTTGTAAAAATCTCAACTCTTCTGAAAATATTGTGAAGGATGTTGATACTGAGGTTGAGCCTTCCCAAGGAGTGCAAGAAATATCTAAAAAGAAAAAGAATAGTATAAGTGATGATATTGATCTGATAGATGCCTTGAAGAATCTGAATAAAGATGTGGAATCTAAACTTTCTCAAGATTGCAGCAATCATCTTTCATTTAAGAGCTCACCTAAACACTATAATGTTGGAAGTGGGTGTTCTTCTCCTGTCAGTAAAGTTTGCTCTCCCACTGTCCATGGTTTTTAGTAATATTCTGCAAAAGAAACTTAAGGATGTTAACAAAGGTAAAAAGTCAAGAAAAAGGTTATTAAATCCCTACATTTTTCTGGGATCAAGAAAAAACACAAGTCGGTATCTGATCATGATTAGAGTGCTTAATTGGAATGTTCGTGGAGTAAATAATAAGTCTACAATTGGTAGGCTCAAAGATATCATTCTTAAGGAAATAATTAAAATATTGGTAATTCAGGAACCTATGGCTAAGTTGGAAATTGAAAAAGAGGTTGCCTCTAGGGTTGGGTTTCCTAATTTTATTGCTAATATTGCTAACAAAATTTGGGTCTTGTGGGCAAATGATATTAATATTACTATTATTGACAATCAGGAGCAGTGTATTCACGTGGATGTCAATAGCTGAGGGGCTGACCGAATGTTTTTGCTTACGGTGGTTTATGCAAAATGTGATAGAAATCAGAGAAATGCTTTATGGGATAAGCTTAGAAGTTATGCTACTAATAAAAAGGCTTGGCTTACTTGTGGGAATTTCAATATTGTGGCTTCTGTGGAGGAGCAGATGGGTTGTACCTCTCTCTCCCAAAATAGTATTGATGATTTTATCTCTGTAATCAGTGATTGCCGTCTTGAAGATGCCGGTGTGGTTGACTCCAAGTATACCTGGAACAGAAACATGAAATGGAAAAGATTAGACCGTGTGATGTTCAACACTAAGTGGCCTAATCTCTTCAGTTATACTCAAGTTATCAGCATGGTCAGAACTTGCTCTGACCATGCTCCTCTTCTCATTTCTTTCTCAAATACCAGTAATAGAAGTAACAATACTAAAAAGAGTTTCAAATACTTAAATGCTTGGTCTACTAATGAATCTTTTCTTAAGATTGTGGCGCGGAACTGGAAGCTTAACATAAATGCTAGGCCAAATGAGGTGTTTTGGTTTAAGCTGAAAAGGCTTAAAAGTTGTTTAAAAAGGTGGAATATTAATAATTTTGGTAACGTGTTCAGGAAGGTTACTGAGGCTGAAATCAAAGTGGAAGAGATGAGTACTATTCACTTAAGGGAAAATGATCATATCTCAAATTCTAATCTTAAAAAGGCTATTGCTTTGCACTTAAATGCTTTAAGGACTGAGGAAGTTTTTTGGAGACAAAAATGTTTTAATATGTGGCTTAAGGAAGCTGACTGTAATACTAAATTTTATCATTCCTATGTTGACAAAAAGAGAAGGAAAAATGAAATTAAAGGAATAAAAGATGAAGGCATATGGTATTATGATAATAATGGTATTGGTGAGTCTGCTACTAATTTCTTTACCTCTTACCTTTGTTGTGATTCTTACAGCAGCAAAAGTGAAGAGTATGTTTTGATGAAGAGTGAAATCTTTGAGGCTATCCCTGAGTTGGTCTCTAATGATGATAATACGCTCCTTATGAAACCTGGAAATGAAGAAGAAATTTGGGAGATTATCAATAGTGTGAAGATAGACAGTGCAGCAGGTTTAGATGGCTATAATATTTCATTTTTTAAATCCTGTTGGAGTATTATAAAAAGTGATTAATGTACTTCGATCAACTCATTCATTCTAGGAAATAATATTCCTTTAGGTGTCTTTGCAACTGGGATCTGTTTGATCCCTAAGAACCTTAATCCTATTAATTGGAATCACTATAGGCGATTAGTTTATGTACTATGCTTAACAGGATTTTATCTAAGCTAATAGATACTAGGTTATCAAAGGTTCTTCCTCATCTTATTTCTAGCAATCAGGCTGCTTTTGTTAGAAACAGATCTATCCATGAGCATATTTTAATAACAAAAGAAATGGCTTATGATTTTAATAGGAAGCCTAGTAAAGGGAACATTATGATGCAATTGGACATGTCTAAGGCTTTTGACAAAAGTCCATTCCCTTTATTCTAAAAGTTTTAAGCTTATTTGGGTTTTCTAATAGTTTCATTAATCTGATTTCTAAACTAATTAAAAATGTTAATTTGTTTATTCTTATTAATGGGAATTCCTATGGTTATTTCCATTCTAAAAGAGGCTTAAGACAAGGAGATCCATTGTCTCCAAGCCTCTTTATTTTAGGAGAGGAGGTTTTAATTAGAGGTCTTGAGATGCTTGTAAGTTCTAATAAATTCATGCAATATGCTGCTATGACTAACATTCTTGTTCCATGTACTGCTTTCGCTGACGAGATTATTATATACACTAATTGTATGCCTAAAACTATTGAGTGAACTTTTAGACAGATATCAGCAAGTTTCTGGGCAAACAATCAACAAAGGAATGACGAAAATCATTACCTCTCCTAAGCTTCATCATTGCAAGATTAGAAATCTTGAATGCTCCACTAGTTTTAGTGCTAACTTTCTTCCTACTTGTTATTTGGGTATCACCTTGCATAACAATAACAAAGCAAAAAATTATGATCCTTTACTTGATAAAATTAACTAAAAAATTATGGATTGGGATTACAAGTATCTATCCTACGGGGGAAGGCTTTCATTGATTACCTACTATTCTAATGTCTATCACTTATTTCTGGATGCAGAATTCTGTAATTCCTATCAGTGTAATCAAAAGAATTGGAAAAAAAATTAATCGATTTTTATGGAGATCTAAATATAATGAGCATGCTATTCATTGGTCTTCTTGGGACAAAATATGTTTTCCTTTTGAGGAGGGTGGCCTAAATATAAGACGAATTACTGATATTCAGAGTACCTTCTCTAAAAAATTATGGTTTGTTTATCGTAAAAGGGAGAGTCTCTGGTCAAGAATCACTAATGATATCTATAGCAGAAACTCACACCCCTTAAAATCTAATTTTAAAAAGAAAGGATCTTTAACCTGGAGTAGACTTATAGGAATTAAAGATGTTGCTGAGGAAAACATCAACTGGCTGCTTGGTAGTGGAAACATGGATTTTTGGTGTGAGAAATGGCATCATTGGAAGCCTATTCTGGATCATAGACTTCCTGAGAATAAATGGTTTCTTGAGGCTAGGGTGAACTCTTTTTTGAGAGATAGTGATTGAGATCTGGCTGCTTTAGCAAAGGCTGTTCTTGTTGAAGAGTTAACCAAATCAGAAATTTCAAAATTGATAATGGCAAAAAGAACATTATGATCTGGGATTTATCTCCAGATCAAAATTTCAACATAAAGTGTACTTGGAATGCTATTAGGAAATGCAAAGGATCATCAAGTTTCAATAAGAATATTTGGTCTACTATTATACCAAGGAAGTTTTCTTTCTTACTCTGGAAAATTACTAAATGTTTTATTCCTATAGATTCAGTTTTACAATCGAGACATTTACAGTTAGCATCAAAATGTCGATTTTGTGCTAACTGTGAAGATGTCCAGCACCTTTTTGTGAACTATTATTATACCTAGAGCCTTTGGAGTCATTTCAGTAGTATGTTTAATATTAGGATAGAAAGATTCATGACTCTAAGGCACTTAATATATAACTGGTATTGGTCTTCTAATCTAAAGGTTCACATTACTCATCTTTTACCAGCTTTAATCTGCTGGA
The DNA here is from genome assembly GCA_036936605.1 of Limnanthes douglasii subsp. nivea. Lineage (NCBI taxonomy): Eukaryota > Viridiplantae > Streptophyta > Magnoliopsida > Brassicales > Limnanthaceae > Limnanthes > Limnanthes douglasii. Next base: position 248,861,200 of record JAUPFV010000004.1, on the reverse strand, counting down.
TGATTTGGAAAAGTAGAAATAATTTTAAGTTTAAAGGGTGTGCTATTAGTATATCTGCTTCTACAAACATTATTAAGAAAGTTATTTTGGGGCTGGATATCTTTAATGTTCTGTCTAGCAAGCACTGGACAAATGTCCAGGATGCTGGGATAGAATTGGACTGTTTATCTTATCTAAATGAAAATAAGAGTGTTACTTATCTTAAATGGGTCGCTCATGTGCCTGGCAGGTTGAAGCTCAATGTGGATGCCTCCTGCGTCAGTAGTGGGGAAGCTTGTGGAGCGATGATTTTTAGAGACAGCGAGGGGACTGCAATCAGTGCTACTAGCAACTTGTTTGGCAAGCAAACGCCTCTGATTGCTGAGACCAGAGCGTTGTTGGAAGGATTAATTATCTGCAAAAGGGAAAATTGGGTTAACGTGGATATAGAAACATACTGTATGACGTTAATCAATATTCTGATGAAGCATAAAAATCCATGGTACCTAAAATCATTAATCGAAATTTGCAGAAAACTGATCTTACCCTCCATGACGTTCTCTTTTGTATCCCGAGTTCATAATAGTACGGCAGATTGGTTAACTAGGTGGACATTGAAATGCAAAAAGAAAGCTTCGTTCTCGCATTTCAATTTCCATGCTCCTGTGCTAGCTATTTTACTGCTTGAAAGTTTAGGGGTGGGGTACATCACTCCTAATTCTGTGTAGAATTCGTCTTCTTTGGCTAGATTGGTCTCTGGTTCGCAGGATTGAGCTAATTTGAAATTGGATTGCTGGCTTTTCATCTAAATCAAAACTAGGGTTTATGGGAAATCGATTTGGAGTTTTTTATATATAAGTGAAACCGGGTGCTTTTCTCGGGAATTCTATGTTCAGAATTGAGTGGTGTTTCGAATTAAATGATTGCATGGAGAAGACGAAGGGCGAGAGTGATTTTGCTTCAAATGGCTGTCTTGAAGCCTTTTTGTTATTTTTGTTAGGTTTGGGGAAATTCCCTGAAGCCCTTAACTTGTTTATTGAGTCTAAATTGACTTCCCAAACCTTTGTAAAGTTTTCAATTTAGTAATATAGTCGTCTTTTGTTGAAAAAAAAGTAGAGATTTTTTTACGTAAACTATTTAGAGTATATTTATTGATTTGATCTCCAATTTATAGGAGGTTAAAATATGTTTTATTAATTAAAAAATATTTTTTAAATTACATAAACTTTTTTGATTTGATCTCCATTACTAACATAAGATCTATCAATGTATATTTTTATAATATTCTAGTGTAATATTTTTTGCTTATTTAGTGTGATTTTTTAGGTTGGGTACTTGAGTAGGCTTTAATCTTTTAATCAAATTTTATAGTCCGAATAATTTGCACATTTATCAATATTTTTCTAATATTTGCAAATGAATTGAAGAATCAGTACCTAATTGTGTTTCTTATTTAAAATATTGTTGTTGTTTTTATAGTTGTTTATCGAAACTTGACTAGTTTACTACTTAAAGTCGAATGTCCACCCATAAAATATACTAAACTATATTACAATCATTTTCGGCTAGGCTTCTAGAAGTCTTAATATATATTGGTAGATGAGATTTCTACTATAGCCGAACTAACCTTAGAAATGTCTCTAAATTAATTCGTGCGGACGATGTTCCAATTTACCTTAAAAAGTATTTACCAACCAAAACCTCAATTGAGGATAAAAAGTTATATTTTACTTAAGGAAAAATAGTATGGAAACAAACATTAAATGAATAAAGTTGTTCGGACGTTGTGCTAAATAATAAAAGTCATTTATTTCTTAAATTATCTTGAGATAACTTATGAACATTTTAAATTATCTAAAGTTGTTTCAATTTACTTTAAAATGATTTAGGTTGCTTCCATATATATATATATATAATAATAGCCACCCACTACTTTCAAAGCATGAAGAAGCCCTGCAACAACATAAGAACCGATCTTGGTATCAAAAATTAAAGTTGCCAAAAATAAATAAATGACTATACTTCTTAATCGCCGGCTTTTTTGCCAATGAAATTGGTTGGTTTGAAGCTATTAAAAACTTGGAGAATAATTTTGAAATGCTGATGAATATGAGGGATTTCTTTGTAAATAATAAATTCACACACATCATGCAAGCGACACGTATGTAAACTGGCAAGACCCTGTCACTAAATTGTGTGTCCAGTCGTTGAGCATTCATTTATATCCGCCATCCGTCGGAAACCATCTGAGTTGTTGAACATGCAATAATTATAAATCGTTAGATTAAATAAATGGAAAATTGATTTATAGTTTACCCTCTGTTTATATAAAGGTCGTCTTCCTTTTATGGAAGATGTTTACATAATTCACCATTAACACTTCTCAAGCTTATACCCATAAGCTTTCCATCATTTTTTTCTCTAAAGTTTCAAGATTTATCTTAGATATTGATTAATATTTCAAAAGGCTTCTTATTTCTTTATATTGTCAAAATCATAAGATGGGTTTAATGAGAACTCAAGTTACCAATATGCATAACGAAGGATACGATTATGATTCTGATAGAGAGCACATTGTTATAAATCGTCGAATTAAGCAATCTACAGAGAAAGTGAAAGCAGTACCACTCACGATTTCTATTAACCCATCAGACCTTGTTGTATGAAGAAACAATACTAGCATCGATACCCTTTGAAGCTTCCAAAGATGACCATCCTCCATCTATTTGACACAAATTTTATGAAGTCAAGATCAAACATGTGAAAGAAAATTTATATAAATATGTAAAACCTTCAAATTATACCGAGACAGAAAATGATTGGGTCATTCTTTCTAATATTATAATATTCGATTTCCATGAGAATGTGTGACTCATCTTAGTGTGAAAGATAAGGAAATCTTTTTCGTTACATATATAATGAAACATGACCCAAAGTTTCTTTTGAGTCGAGACCTACTAGTTTTTTAAAGAAAGTATATTATGTCCTTCATAGCTTGTTCCCAACTCTTAGAGGTTTATGATGGGTAATATAATATTTCTCACAATGTACATGAGTATTTTAGTGTTAAATATTTCCTTGTCGTGAATAAACTTTCAGGAAAAAAAAATCCCTAATTCTATTTTGTAATGGGTAGTTGTGGCAATTTTTTTCAAAATTCCCAGGCTATAAAAAACTATTGAAGCATCATTTGTTTATGTATCAAGATGTTAAGAGAATAACCTTAAACCAGATTTAATGATCTGTGCATGTATGTGGAGTCCAAAAAGGTAAGACTATTTCCTTTGTAAATGATTTATGTTTTGTTTGTATATAAATATTGAAAAATGCATCATCAATGAAAGTTATCTCCATGTTACCATGCCATATTTGGATTATAAGATTTACACTAATCGTGCAAAGGAAAAATATGTTAAGATTATGGAGCGAACCAAATCATTTAGAAATTATTATAAAATGTTGTTAATAGGTGTTTGCAGAAGATGGCATATCGCGAAACTCCTCATTTATCCACTGCTTTTCGATGAACAAAAATGGAAATAAAAATAAAAATCTTAACAAATCCACGCACATTACTTTGGTTATGTTACTAAAAGACAAAAGGTTTTTCCGGCTGTAAAGGAGAAGATGAAACAATCGCCTAGTAAAAAGGTTCTTTCAAAAGGTATAAGAATATAAGTTGGTGGATCTAGTCCTCAAGTGATCAGAGATAGAAAAAAAATATTACACACTCCCGAAGTAGAATTATGGATCGTATCAAAGTTGATAATGATAACAATCAAGCTGCTTATAAAAGAAAATGTCTCACATCTAAAGCTATGAACAAGGTGTGTAAAACTTTCTAATCCATAAGAGACAATCCAAGTTAGGCTCCTAATTAGAAAAAATGATGAAATCGTTTATAAATTACAAAAATATAAGGTTACTGAAGGGGTAACCATTATTGTTTCCATAAAAAAAGTAAAACAAGAGGTTATTCAAGCCGAACCCAATGGTATTTTAAATGTTGAAGTGATGAAAAATGAAGTCAGTGGTGAAGGAAATTGTCAAATAAAAATTGAAGATAAGCTTGTAATAACTCATGGCGAGAATCCAATGATTTTTATATTTTTGGATATATTCTCGTCAAGAAAGAAAACATAAGTTCAAACAAAACCCGAAAACAACTGCAATGAATATGCTTATATAAAAGATTGACTATGAACTATCAAGCAACAAACTACCATAATTTTACAAAATAAGTTGATCGAACGTCGTAATCTTATAGCCAAAATAAAATTTCTCAGGTCTAGTTTAGCCTAAGGCACTAAAGCCAAAAAATTGAAGATTAATTCTCATGAAACAAATATTATAGTGGATAAATCTCAAACTGCTTCATCCAAACCTATCACTTTTACTAAAACTGCTTATACCAAAGTTACAGCATTGATAAATATCATTGATCCTTTAATACCACAAAATGCAACAATAGATGCAAGAGAAGAATGCAAACCATATACTCAAGATAATTTAATTAGATAATTTGCAGCTACCGAAGAAAATCAAATGGTCATCGATGTTAGGAAGTTACATATTTCAACTGATATTGAAACAAATACCATTATTGTAAAGGTTGATGTTTTCTAATAGATCGTTGATGTGTGTGAGAGAATAAGTGGTATAATAAGTAAGAAGTATGTTGAAGAACTAATGGTGTGTGAAGGGTTGTTGAAACACAGATAGAAAAAACTACCGCATATGGGATTTCTAAATTGTTGCAGCTAGCAAAAAGAAGTGCATATTCACTTGTCCAATGTTGATGTAGCAAAAATATAGATGAGCCTAGGATTTAAGATAATTTTTTTATTATATTTTTATGATGGAATGGAATGAATATAAGTTTTTTTATTTATGTCTAATATATTATTTGGCACAAGATATTTAGTGTTTTTAAATTGCTTCATCAAGGCGATAGTAAATTAGCGATTCTTTTACCGAATATGTGTTCATTGATAGAAAGTGATTCTGAGTCCTATGAGGGCAGTGTAGATGTAAAAATAAGGTTGCAGACTGAGATGGATGCCATAGGAATATTGCATGCAAATTTACAAGCCAAAGATGATGAAAATAGGAAAATAAAAGTTAATATGCATGCCAAATCAACTTCCGAAAGAAATAGAGTTCAAGCTTTTATAAGAGCGTGAAGACCTCAGTGATGTTAGTTACTTTCAAGGAAGAGTTCAAGGGTGTTAAGATCACCCTGTACTCAGAGCGGTTTAGACGAACTACAAAACGGCTAGATTGGCAGAATAAATTGACTAGTGAAATATACGTCGTGAGAACAAAACATAAACGTTACCATAAAAAAAATGATTTGAAAGTTGCGCATAAAGTTGAGATGACTTCATCTCTAAAGACCTCAACCCAATTTTAAGCTACTATATTAGCTCATTCATATGATGTTTCCTTAAAAGTCAAAGTTTCTCTCATATATGAAATTCATGAAACTAATCATGAAATAAATCTAGGTTTCTTATGGAATTATATTCCAATATATGAGAGGCCTGTAACCTGCATTTTTACTGATTCTCATGACCAAACTCCACTTTCCCAATCCATAAAAATGGGTTATTGTTTATCCAATCTTATTAAGGAAGTCAAATAAAAAACGTTTGTGCATACTAGTTTTTCACATGATGTGCTTCTAATGGTGAAATCAATTAATGTAGGTGAATGTAGTGATGTTATTGCATATAACTTGTCCCATATCGTTTTGGCCGACATTATTATTCCTTCAGGTTTGACTCATTTTCTTACAAAACAAACTAACACTTCAACTAGCAAATGCAAATAAGTTTGTATGTTTTGTATTATGTTGTTAATAAATTGGCCAAATGGTTATTTTTTGAACTAAATCCTTACAAATGATAATTTTCCTTATGATAATATGTTTGTATGTTTATGGCTTAATGTTTAATTATTTTTTTCATTGCTGTTTAAGTAATACTCATGCACTACTGTTTGGATTTCTATTGAGTCCATATGAAGGGATCAGCTTTAAAGGCGAAAACCCCCAAACAACACGTGAGTTCTTGTTGGGTTATATGTAAAGTACGCAAGCTTTGTTTTTTTAAGAATGCGTAGTTTATTTTAGTACTAGAGGGGTCATGACTCCTCTTCATGTTACTTACCACCTAATAATTGATTTATTTATCTTTTTATTTTAATTTTTCTTTGTCATTTTCAATATAGAGAGTCCGAGAGTCTGTAAAGGAGCGAATGGTCTCATTTGACTGTTGAATTGTCTTAACTCTTGTTTATTCTTGAATGGAATATTTCTGAAACGCTAGATTTATCTTTAAGTATAAAGTAATTATAAAAATTTAGGAGCTTGTGATCTCTTTGGAAAATGATAATGAACTTTAAAAACTTTAGCTTTTTTTTATTTTTTTATTTTTTTACTTTTATTTGTTTAATTGAATACCTTAGCATGGAATGTGCAAAAGAAGTTATAAGACTTCATGCTTATCATATTTATTTGTTTATTGAATTTCGTAGTGTTAAAGACATTGAAGAAATTTTAAGACTTCGTTCTTATCCAGTTTCTTGGTGTAATAAATGTCGTAGAGATTATTACCTTAACCTTTCAGAGGGTCGATTAAGTCAATTCCAATGATTCACCTACTGGTCATCGCAAATTAAGTCATGCATATCTATTCTCGTTCAAACACTTAACATTTTACTTTACAATATATGCGTACATCACAAATAACATGCCCAAACACATAAGTTGAAATAAATAAATAAAAAATTATCAATTTTAAATTAACTAACTATTAATTTCAAATATAAAGTTTTCATTTTCTTAAATCTCCAAACCTGCTGCAGGTCATGGGTGTGCGCCCAACCTGCAGCGACGATGCAACAACCGTCAGCCTTCGACTGGTATCATAATGATAATAGTGGGTTTGTGAATCCTCACAGATCGCGATGTTCATCCACATCGTCAACAGTTTCGTCTATCATAGTGAACATCGTTAGACATCCTTCAATCGTCGTTAACATCATTGGTTAAACTTTCGATGAACAACTGTCCCAATAATTTGAATTTATTCTGTAAATTAAGGTTTATTTAATGCTGATTTCAGGAGAAGAAATTCCAGACATCAAGGAACCCTAATTTAATAAATAAAATCTCAAACTATCAAACATATAGTTGTATTCATATCAAACATGAAAAATCACAAAAAAATTATTTTCAATACGAATAAATCACTAAACATGTTTTTCATACAATTTCTTAACAATGCTCTAACTAGTTCAATTAAAACACATAATCCTAATGGCATGAGTTCTTTTCAGAAATAGAAAAAACATACGTTTAGTACACGCAATCGATTATTCTATCGAATCGTAAAAGGGCTTTTACAGGCTCTCATACCAATGGTTATACTAGCTTGAAATTGCATCATACTTGTATAAAAGAATGCGGAAAAAATATATAAAATCATTTGGGTTGATTCTCCTATTTCAATAAACGAAACGGAGAACTTACGATATTGCAAGTTGTTTTTCATTATAAGTTTTTTCTGAAATCTACCATCCTTTGAATGTTCTTCAAGATCAACAATTATTCTCGAAACAATCTTTAAAAACACCTTTAAAAATAACTAGAAAAAAAAGGTAAAAGATCTTGCAATCACTGGAGGCCTACCGTGTTTTGAGTTTTGCTATAGAAATACCCAAACTCTAGTCATTCTTTTGATATAAGTTACAACTTAAAACCCTAAGTTGTAAGCCCATAACTTTTTATCGTCTTAGAAAATTATCATCTTAGATTGGAGACCACAATCTATCAGATTGATAGAAACGATTTACACAGGGAGTTGTTAATTCATATTAATTATCGAAATTTAAACCTTTTCTTTATCCAAATTTAACCCGGTTACTACACTTATGTCTATAACATTTTATTCGTCTATAAATTCAATACAATTAATTATATATAATATAATTAATCGATTACTTTTATGTTTAAACTCTTTCAAAATAATAATAGAATATATAGTTAACATGTCGGTCCAATTTATTCTAAATAATATAACGGTTACCCATATAAAACTAGAGAAAACAGGTGACCTAATAACATCATCAAATTGATAATTACTACAAATTTACCTTTTGGTGCTTTTGAACCTATATAATTCGAATTTCGGTATCAAATATGGAAAAGATAAGAGAACAAATTCCTTACAACTTTAAGTCGAAAGCAATAACAATGCAAGTGGTGCATAAGTCTAATCATGACTAATGCCTTATAAATTAAACAACAATCTACAAGCAAAACACCACAAATCACAAGCCAACGAAAAAAACCCTTAAAAGCGACTAAAACTACTTCAATATGTGTGCTCAAATGTACGAGTACGAAGAAGAGCACTACGATTATGAAGAACATAGCAACAACAACAAGCGTTACTACTCTGCCCCACCGCCTATGCATGGTTACAATAGCAATCATCACCCATACCAATCCCACTCCTCTGCCACCATGAACCACCACGGCGGTGGCGGTGGCGGTGGATGGTCACCCAACGGAGGCTATTCCGGTCACAATTTCCAGCACCAGGACTCTCAACTCTCGTACCAGCCAATTGGTGGCGGTTGGAACTCCCCGGCTGGCGGCGGAGGCCACTACGCCGGTGGAGGACACTACGGCGGCGGAGGAGTGGGTGTGTACAAAAACCAAGTCACCTCCGAGATTGAATCGAACTACCAGGTTCCTGCCCCGGAGGTTAAAGTGAGGGCATATAGGCAGCAGAGAGGTGGATACTATGGTGGTGGTGGAGGTGTTCATCACGCGCCGGCGCCACCACAGTACGGAGGTGGGTACGGTGGAGGAAGGGCTCATAGTGCTGAGTGGCAATCTAAGGGTCTTTAAAATCAATAAAATGATGGTTTTGTTGTGGTGTGGTGTAACAAAAATTTGAAGCATGGGTGATCTATGGTCTCTCGTTATAGGTAATTATATCGCTATAGTCTCCTATCATGGTGTGGTGTGACACTTCTGTAATAATTAAAATAATATTTGTGTACTACGAATCTTGCTTGGTTATTAAATCGAGCAGTGCGATGAATAAAATTATCTTACTACAATCATTTTTTGTTTATAGATAAGCAGTCGTTCAGGTTTTCGTATGGATATATATAAAAAAAATGTTTATTAAAATTACATAAGCAATCTTATTCGAACTATAAAATAAATGTCATAAAATAATCATAGAAATTACAAATTATGATAAAATATGGTTAAAAGTTATAGTTCGGAATATGGAGCCGTTAAAAGTTATATTCTCAGTTTCGGATTAATTGACGTTCTAAAACAAAATTTTTATTCCAATTCAACATCCGCTATGGTTGAATTTTCCGGAATCGATGGATTGCTTCTCTCTCAAGAAAGCATCAAGAAAATTTTCTTGAACTTTAAGATTCAACATCCAATCTTCTCATTTCTATTGGCTCAGTCCTTCTGAGTTAATAGGTATTACTTCGTTGCTGATTGTGTCGTGGCCTCATGGATTTGCAAGATGATGGTTTGTTTCCTCCTTTGGGTGGTTCGATGGCTGTTACACAAGAGAATATATCGAAAAAACGCTATGCCGACGTTGTTAAATCTAATGGAACAGCCGCTGTTTTCTTTCCGCTAAAGGTTTCTGTTCATTCAGAGCACAATAGGATTTGCTTCTCTAGTCAAGCGCTTGAAGATTTAAGCAAACAATCAAGAACAACACTTATTCTAAAGTTTAACGAGGGTATCCCAAAGAAGCAATCTTTTCAATCGTTTCTTGAGACATTCAAGTTTTCAGGGCAGTATACATACTTCACGATCGATTCCAGACAGATACAGATAGAGTTTTCGACTTTGGAGGATGCTGGGCGATTGTGGGTTAATCGATTCTGGAAGGTTGATGGTAAACTCATGCGAGTTATTAAATGGTGCCCTAAAAGTTCGCGAAACTATGAGTGTCCACTAGCACTCTTGTGGGTACGCTTTGAGAAACTGGAAGAATTCATGTATAACAGTGATGTTATACATGGTTTGGCTTCATCAATTGGTTTTGTTCATCATATTATTATACCTGATCTGAATAGGGCTAGTTGGAACGCTTGTTTTGCGTTGATAGAGGTTGATGTTTCTTGCATCCTAAAGAGGAAGTTATCTGTGGCTTTTGGAGATAACAAAGAGTTCTTGATAAAGGTTAGTTACAAAAATGCACCAGCCTACTGCATGCTGTGTCATCACATTGGTCACGATGGAGATAAATGCAAAAAGAACCAAGTACAGGAGCCCAAGAATGCAAAGGAAAGTCATGATATTATTAATAGAAATAATGGAGTACATGAGTCAGTACAAGAGGTATCCAAGATTGACAACAATACAAAGACCACAAGGGTTCAAACTTTTGCACAAGTATATAGGAGAAAGCTAAAATCTATTGTTACTAAGAAAGACCGTTCCTATGTCTCATGTCCTTCAACTAGTGTTGGTAGTCCAGTGAAAGTCAAAACAGTTTCTATAAATGAGCCTGACATTATCAGTGCTCTCCAAAACATTGAGGTGGTGGAGAACTGTAACTCACTTGATTCTCCTCGTATCAGAAAGGTTGGTAGTCATAATGCTTCCCCAAGAACAAGCTCGAATGCTCAAGACTTTGAAGCTGTCATAACAAGGAAAATCAAATCAGCACAGAAGAATAGCTCAAGAAGTCTGAAAATTAATTCTCTTAGTAAGAGAGACAAAGTTCTACAAAACTCAGAAACAGATGATGATTAAATTCATCAGCTGGAATGCACGGGGTGTTCACAACAATCCTACTATAGCAAGGCTAAAGGACATTATTAAAAAGGAGAAAGTTAAACTGGTGTCTATCCAGGAACCAATGGCAAGGGTTGATAAAGTGGAACTGGTTGCGAAAAGGATAGGGCTTGAGAACTATGTTACTAATACGTCTAACAAAATATGGCTTTTTTGGTCAACTGATGTTGAGGTTACTGTTATTGAGGATCAAGTTCAGTATTTACACGTTACCATCAATTATGATTCTAATAAATGTATATTCACTTCTGTTTATGCAAGCAACCAAAGAACTCAAAGAAGATTGCTTTGGGAACAGTTAAGTAACATTACCTGTAGTGAGAGCTGGGTACTTGCTGGAGACTTTAATACTTCTAGATGCCCTGATGATCAACTCCACTGCCTGAACTATGATGGGGCAAGCGCTGAGGAGTTCAATGACTTCATAAGACTGCGTGACCTAGAGGTGCCAGCTCACAGTGGATCGCGATATACATGGAGCAACAATACAAACTGGAAGAGATTAGATTGGGTATTGGTGAACCAATTGATGCTTAACAACTTAAGTATCCAGGTTTGTCACATGGTCGGAACTTGTTCTGACCATGCTCTTCTTCTGATATCTATTGAAAAATGCACTAATGTGTTATCTAATCACAGAAAAGGTTCATTTAAATTTCTAAATGCTTGGACCAACCACCCTGACTTCATGAATTGTGTGAGCCAGAGTTGGTCTAAGCCCTGTAATGGTGAAGACAGCACTATATTTTGGTACAAGCTGAAAAGGCTAAAAAAGTGTTTAAAAAACTGGAATTTTGTTACTTTTGGAAACATATTTACTAAGGTAAAAGAAGCTACCATTGGTGTAGAAAACTGTGAACTGCTTCACCAAACTAAAAAAGATGATGTTTCAAAAGCAAACTTATCAAAAGCTAATAGCATCCTCATCCTAGCTTTGAAGGATGAGGAAAGTTTTTGGAAACAAAAGTGTTTTAATTCATGGTTGAGTGACAGCGATGGTAATACCAAACTCTATCACAGTTACGTTAAAAAGAAGAAAAAGAAAAATGCTATTGTAGGAATAAAAGACAAGGAGGTTTGGTTAACTGACCAGAATGATATTGCTACCTCTGCAGTCTCACATTTCAAATCCATTCTCTCAGATATTCCTGATAACATACAGCTTGTTAATGAGCAGGATTCAATTTTAAATAACATTCCTAACATGCTTAGGGATAGTGATAATGCTGAGATTGGTAAACCTACAACTAATGAGGAAATTAGAACTGTCTTAAATGGTATGAAGAAAGACAGTGCTCCAGGAATAGATGGTTTTAACACCTACTTCCTAAAGCACTGTTGGGAAATCATAAATGTTGACCTTTGTAAATCTATAAATGCCTATATTTCTGGTGCACCAATACCAAAAGGTGTCTTTGCTACAGGGATAGTATTGCTTCCTAAAGTAGCTAATCCTATTACATGGAATAATTTTAGGCCTCTAAGCATGTGTACTGTTTTTAATAGGCTGTATTCAGCAATTATCAACAGGAGAATTTCTTATCTGCTTCCTTCAATTATATCTAGAGGACAGTCTGCCTTTGTAAAAGAAAGGCTTGTCCATGAAAACATTCTAGTAATTAAAGAAATGCTGCATCATATTGATAGAAAGCCTTCTAAAGGCAACATTATTTTACAATTGGATATGACAAAGGCGTTTGACAAGCTGTCTCACACCTTTGTCATAAAAACACTTAGATGCTTTGGGTTTTCTGATGCAAATGTGTCTATGGTGCATAAGTTAATGTCTAATGTGATGTTATCTGTTCTACTTAATGGATCAAGTTCAGGTTATTTCCCCCAGAATGTAGGATTGAGACAAGGAGATCCCATATCTCCCTGTCTCTTTATACTCGCTGAGGAAGCTCTTTTGAGAGGGCTATCAAACCTATATAATTCTAATAATGCTATGAAGTTTCACATTAAAGCAGGATATGTCTTACCTTGTCTAGCATTTGCAGACGACGTGGTTATTTTCACCAACAGCACTCCACTGGCAATTAAAAACTTAAGTGACCTGCTAGCCAAATACCAGAATGAGTCAGGACAACTGATAAATGTAGACAAAACAAAGGTGATTACGTCTAAAAGAAGTGCAAGGGCAAATTCTGCCAGAATTGAAGCTACCATGGGCTACAAGACAGAAAATGCCCCGTTCTGCTATTTGGGAGTTACAATTGCACCAAACAACAAAGGGAAGCATTTCTCACCCCTTTTATCTAAGATACTTAATAAGATAAATGATTGGGATTTAAAGAATCTGTCTTATAGTGGCAGACTGTCACTCATAAGACATGTCCTCTATCCCATCATTTTCTTTTGGATGCAAAATGGTATTATACCAAGTAACATCTTGTCTAAACTTGAAATTTGCTTTAATAGATTTTTGTGGAGATCAAAAATAAATGAAGGTGCAATACATTGGGCATCATGGAAACACCTTTGTAAGCCCTATAAAGAGGGTGGTTTAAATGTCAAACTGTTGTCTGACATTCAAAGGACCTTTGCATACAAACTCTGGTTTAGATTTAGAAAAGGATGTTCTCTTTGGTCTGAATTAACTTCTAAAATATATTGTTTGGAGAGACATCCAACTAACGCTAGGTGTAGAGTCAGTGACTCTATAGTATGGAAAGGATTATGTTCTGTAAGAGAGAGGGCAGAGCTGTATGTTCAATGGAAAATGGGCTGTGGTAATATAGATTTTTGGAGGGACTCATGGCATGAGATGCCTCCTATTATAAATGCTGAAAACATTTGGTATCTCCCAGCAAAAGCTAAAACATTTTGGAAAAACGAAAGTTGGGATTTAAATTTACTATCCTCCTTAACTAGTGAGAGACAGCAACATATACAATGTGTCAAAATCTCTCCTGATAAGGAGGATAGTATAAAATGGTGCTTATCAAATGACATGAGGTTTAACACAAAGAAGACATGGGAAAGCATTAGATCAAAAAACAGAACTTCTTTTTTCTTCAAAAAGATTTGGCACAGTTTTATACCAAAAAAATTCTCATTTTTGTGCTGGAAGATACTAAAGAATTTCATTACAGTTGACAGTATTCTACTGAAAAAGCATTTCATTATAGTTTCAAAGTGCCAGTTTTGCTGTAATTGTGAAGAGACTTCACACCTCTTCATCAACTGCAGTTACTCCTGGCCCATATGGAACTATTATGGAATGCTTTTCAATATTCCTGTAAGAAGACATATGGGACTTAGACATATGCTGTGGGTTTGGTTCAAGACAACTAACTGTAACTTTCATATTACGCATATTGTGCCACAGTTGATACTTTGGGTTATTTGGCACAATAGAAATCACAGTAAATTTGATAAAGCTATTGACGGGTTTCAAAACATTGTTAACAGAATTAATAGGTTTATCTTAGCTATAGACTTAAAACTCAGGGCTAAGCATTGGGTTTTCGTTGAAAATGCAGGACTGCAACTAGGAGCACAATCTACATGTAACAGAAAGGTTACTTACCATTGTTGGAGAGCTCCTGAGCTGGGCCGCCTCAAAATCAATGTAGATGGAGCTTGTGACTTCACGGGAGAGGCGTCTGGAGGCGTGGTTGTTCGGGATCATACTGGACGCTGCATCGAGGGAGCAGGATTCATATTTGGGAAAATCACTCCATTTCAGGCAGAGAGGCGAGCCTTGTTGGAGGCCCTTCTTCTGTGCTACAGAAGAGGATGGAAAGACGTTGATGTTGAAGTGGACTGTTTGGCGCTTGCGAACCAAATTTCTTCAGATGAAGTTCTTTGCCAAGGAATAGCATTGTGCAAAGAAATGCTAGACCCGTCCATGACTGTTAGTCACATATCACGAACTGTAAATATGGCGGCTGACTGGGTTTCGAAGTATTCATTGAAAATGAGAAGAAATTGGGGTTTCGACAGCAATCAAGTACCAAATTCGCTATTAGCAATTTTGATGCTAGAAAGCCTGGGTGTTGGATATATTGATCCAGGCTAGGTAGAAGGAAAGTGATTAATGGAGGAGAAAGAGAGAAGGAACTGAAAGAAGAAGGAACTAGGGTTTTCTTTCTAATTTAGGGATCGATCCCTGATTTGGGTGTTAGGGTTTCTCTTATCCTTTCCCCAATATTGGGCCTTGTAATAGCTTTCAAAGGTCTGATGGCCTCTTTTGTATTATACGTTATTTCCATTAATAAAATAGTAACCTATTTGCTGGAAAAAAAAAAAAAAACATCCGCTATGGTTTAATTGACGTTCTAAAACAAATTTTTTATTCCAATTTGAATACCGTTTAATGTTATCAAAACAACATCGGCTATGGTGACTAATTTAATCCAATTTCTTTTTAATTTTCGTAAAACGAAATATAATAATTACATTTTTTTTATGACCGTGCATCCCTCTAGAACTTCAATTAATCCGGAACGGATGGAGTAGTTCTGAATATAAAAAAAATAAAATAAAATTTTCACTCAAACGGATCATAAGTTATGGAAGATGTAATTACAATGTTTTTAAAAAAATAAATTTAAATGATATTCTTTTTTTATAACAAATTTTGTGATTTTCATTAGAAACAACTAAAGATTATAAATTAAATTTAATAAATGTTGATAAATGAAAGATTATTTTTTAAGATTTAAGAGATTTTGGAAGATTCGTTTGACTCAAGCATGTAATTTATCTTTTGGATCATGCCCTTATTTATAAGTATGATAAGATTATGTAAAAGGTTATGGGTTTTCACAAAATCATTAATAAAATCATGTCGATGGAAATATGTATTAATTTCAAATTTATTTGTGGAGTGTATCGAGACAACAATTTTGGTTGATGCATCAATTCTCAATTATTTATTTAAAAATATTAGCATTCCGCAAATATGAATCTATATTTTTGGTCGTGTCGAAGTTCAAATTTTTACTTTTATAAATTTTTAATGTTGTTGTGATAAAATGATTTCGCCGCGACAGCTATTTATTTGGCTGAGCTAAACTCATTGTTTAAAAATATCAGAGAGTTGGTCAGGAAACTTCGTCATGGCCAGCCAAATGGTTGATGCAAAGAACACTCTCTTGTCGCGACGAACATATTACTACCGTGGCAAGACCATGCAATCTCAAATTACATATATGTGCTACCTGCGAGATCAACCATGTTTGTTGTCGTGACAAAATTCTTTACATAAGTCATGTTTATGAATCTCATCCAACATTCACCCTAGATCGCTCTTTCATTCTAAGCCAACTCTGATGATCCGAACTCGTCTATAGATCAACTCCTACTAATTTATTTAATCAAACTTTTCAACAATCTTCTATTTTATTAAATGACATCTCTCATCTCCTCAATGAGACAATTTTTACGTATAGAAAGAAATATCTTTTGGTTTGAATTTTACCTTAGTGTAAAGACAACAAAGCTAGATTAAAAATCATTGATAGTTGTAACAGTGAACCAACCTTCAATATGACATAACCGGTAAGCTCACACACGTAATTTTTTTATTAAATTATTTATCCATATTTTTCTCGTGTACTCATTCCATTTAAATAAAGAGACTTTAAGAAGAATTCATTCTCTTATAAGAAGTGACACCATCATTCGATTCTTATATGTATGATTTTTATATTGTTTTATTATATTTAAGAATACATGTAACACTTAGACCAAATTGAATTAAAATTTTACTTGAACTTACCATGTACGACAACGACCATCATTGACATACACATCACAGATGGATTTCTATTTAATGCGTATGTTGAACCTTGCATGAATAACTTATTGTTACATAATGAAAAATTGATGTCTAGATTATTTATAGTCGAATTGGGTTGTCGTCACTTGTAAAATATTATTTTAAGAGTTATAGTCTCATTCATCTAGATATTAAGTTTACAAACTCTGGGGCTAATGGCTTGGTAAACGTATCTGCTAGGTTCTCACTTGAACCTACATACGAGAGCGGTATGATTCTAATTTGAATTAATTGGCTAACGTACTCATGTCTTAGACTTATATATCTAGAGTCACCATTGTAGATATCATTGTAGAAGTTACCTAAACTTGTTTGACTATCACAGTGTAGTTAGATTGCTATATTTCCCTTAGAGGTGAATGATATCTCTAACAAGATATCTCGAAACCATTAGCCTATTTACCTTTTCGGCTATTGCTATGAACTCGGACTTCATAGTTGAGAATATACACGTTTGTTTCTTTGATCCTCAAGAAACAATACTACATGAAAAAGTTGAACACCCACCCCGCAATCGATTTGTTATCAGCTAGACTAATTATCGAACTTGCATATCTGTATCTCTCAAATAACTCATGAAAATTAGAATATTGGAGACACATAATTTTGGTATTCTTTAGATACCTTAAAACCCTTAATATTTTGTATTTGGACCACTCGTAAACTGACTCAATTTACTCACCGCAATGAAATATCATCCATATTGCATAATGCATATATCAAACTTTCTATTGCACTAAAGTATTCTAATTAAACCACCGCTCATTCATCATTTTACCAAGTGTTAGAGTATGGTCAATGACGTCTGTGCTTTTTTGAATTTTAGATATTTCAACTGATCAAGTACGTTGTTAGTGTAAAGACAACAAAGGTAAAATAGTATTACTTTGTTAAGATCATTCATCTTAAAAATAAATTCTATAAACCTCTTAAGTATAAGAAATCATCTACACACAGACACACTATGACTACTATATCATAACAAACTTTAGTGTATAAAAGTTTATCTATTATGTTGGATCTAAATCCATCTAATACAATTACATGATCAACATTTTCATTCCACTAAAACCATATAATGACTTAACAAGTGTGCATACCTTAGACTCATTCCCGGAAAGTATGAAACCATCCGGCCTTTCCATGCAGGCCTCCTCATCGAGATCTTTATTTAGTAAATTCATTTTTATATTCATTTAGTGAATCTTCAAATTGTATACTGATGTTATTATAACGAGATTTTTAACAAAAATACTGATTAGTTATGCAAATAAATAGACAGTGCGAATGTATCCACACTGTCGATATATTAAAACGATGACGGCAGGGAAATTCATACCACATATACATTAAAGCACTAGCGATATCAAATTCCATACCGCCAATGCATCGCCTAGTATTTTAATAAGATAATGATAAGGTTTACCTATTTTTCATGAAACATACCAGTGGTGCTAAGGCATCCATACCGCTTATATAGTAAAAAACTAACGATGCAGAAAAGAACTAGTGGCATAAAGATTACATACCATAATTGCATCACCTAGTCTTTTAACAAAAAATTGTAAGGTTTGCTTATTTTTCACGAAACATATCGGCAGTGCTAAGGCATCTATACCACAAGTATAATAAAATATTTACAGCATGGGCGCTCGAAGTATAAAATAATTATATCGACAGTATTGTGTTTATTTAATTTACCGCCAACTAAATATATGAAATTCTGACTAACTAAAAAGTTATATACAATACTTGTTTCAAGGCATCAAGTATGTGAAGAGAACAAGGTCGGATGAGACTACTAGTAGGTTTTTAGATGAATCTGTGTATACAATGTACTACAAATACGGGAATATAAGAGCCTCCTCTATGTCTCCATATATTCGTGAAGAAGTCTATACCATGTAATATTATTTGAAAATCGAACCAATAGCTCGGGTGCTTGACCTCTTGCACTAAGTCAAGAACGAGGCGTGTAGGGAGTTTAATTTGAATATTATTTATATCATTACTAAATATATTCTAGATTATGTGGAGGAGCTCATCGCTGAACAAGCTGATGTATTAAAAAATTACAGGCCGATTGAAGTATATGAATTTAACAAAGGATATGACGTTGACTAAACTTATGCACGTTATTGCATTTCATGTTTAATATTAGTTTTATGTTCTTAAGTTATTGTATTTCGTACTTTTTAGTTTTTGTTTTATTTTTAATGTTATTTTTGTAACTTATTTGTTACTTCGTATTCAATTTAAATGTCTTTATCAGGTTTGAATATTTGAAATCGGTTATAAGTTTTCAGATTTTTGATATCTCGCACAATGTCAAGCAAAAGGTAGACAAGGTGTTTGATTTTGTGAATTATTGATTACCAAAATATAAGGTGATACCAAAAAACTTATACTGTAAGAGATGAACTTGAAAAAGTGCACGAGGATGTTTACATAGAAGTTGAATATGAAAGGATATAACTCTTCGTAAAGTGTTGTGTTATTCTTATTGTGTATATTTGTTTAATATATTTTTCTTATGATATTTTTATTATTTTATGTGTAATATATTTTATTTTGATGTTTGTTTATTTTATGTTCAATTTTATCGTTTTAAGTTTGATGTTTTCAAATCGTTAGCACAATAACAGTAAACAAACAAGTATTTATGCAAGTACATAACAATGAGAAATAGTTTGAGAAAATAGTACATGTAATATTAAAAAAATTCATATAAATCAGTCAATTCGGGATCGACAACCATGGTGTATAAATTTCAATCTCTTGATATCTTCTCGTACGAGATATAATCACTAGTTCTCAACTTGCTACTTTTGTGGAACGTAATCTAATACAACCAAAATATACCCTTGCACATGGGAAGTCATTTACAATGGAAAACTATATAGGAAAAAAATCTAACATAAAATAACAACCGTAAATTTATTTGTAATAATACATGAAATACTTACATTGATAAAATGGTTATTATTAACGATACCCAACCTAGTTTCCTTTTTTTCATACATCGGAGGGGGTACACCTCGCAATGATTGAAAAGTTAAATTGTTGATATTAGTAATGATTGAGGATAATCTTTAAAATCAAAAATAATGTCATCATGATTGTTATTGAACTCATGGTATATTTCAGAGTATATTATCTTACTCCACAAATATAAAAAACCATCAACCGTTTTTTTTATCCTTGATGTATTTCTTTGATTTCCCAAAGATGTCCATGTTAATGTGTCATTGACATGGCATGTACCTTGTATTCGGGATTGAAGAAGATATTTCTAAAATTTCTCAATTTTGATACCCATATTCAACCAAAATAAGTTATGATAGATGGACTAATGGATCATCTTTATATGCTTCTTCATTCACGATCTAATATTTTTTTTTTGGTTTTTATCATGACCTATTTATACTTTTTACCAACCTTGGTTTCTAATTTTACGAGTTTGTTTTTCTTAGTTTCTAGGTCCGTTATGCAGATTTTAGGCTCTTATAAAAAAATCTTATTCTCATCTCATATTTGTTCTCGATGATCTCATATATATATGAAGCTGAATGTGGGGAAATATGAGTAAAATTTCGTTTAAGATGATTCATATCTAAGCACATTTTTTTAAGGATACATGTCGTATTATGATCTCAAACATGAAATTCCAACCAAAGTTTGGAGTCTGGTTGTGTTGCATATGATTAAGCATATGAGCTTATATCTCCAAACAAACAATCAAGATTGGTTATTTTGAGAATTAGTAGAATTAAACTCTTGACTTTCATTGAATCATTGAGCTAAATAATTCATATATTTTTCATCTAACAATTATTTATAAGAGTAACTCTTTTTTAAAAGAACATAGATATTAAAAGCATGTCGGAATATACCTAAGTAGAAGCGTATTTAGTCTATACATCAACATAAGGATAAATCAATAATAAAAAGTATGCTACATATTAAAGAAGTATGAGAAAATAATTAATAATAAAAAAAATAAAGAAGAAATTGTGTTATTTATATATAAAAAAAGAGTTAATAATAACTTTGAATTTATTTTAATAATCGATGACCATCATCACTCATAGCATGAGTGCATGAATTTGAAATCTAAACCACAATAATAAGATCTATCTCAGTTTTGTGCGGTCATGTCAAGAGAAACTTAAATAAAGAATAAATTTTGTTATTTATATATATAAAAAGTTAATAATAACTTTAAATTTATTTTAATAATCGATGACCATCATCACTCATAGCACAAGTTCATGAGGTTGAAATCTAAACCATAATACTAAGATCTATCTCAGTTTTATACGGTCATGTCAAGAGAAACTTAAAATTTATGGTGTTTTCATTCTATGAACTTGTCTTGAATAAACATCGTAGCAACAGAAAAATATAATGAAATGCAACACACATATTTTTTTTGTATGTCAAAAAAAAAATATAGACGCATATAACATCACCAAAGATCATTAACCCAACATTTTTAATTAGTCATCATATGGATTTTATTTACTATCCTTTTCTAGACATATAATCCCTCGACTCGACCGATTGATTGGGAGCTCCAAGAATAGAGCCTAACAATCAAAAACATAATACTAGTTGTTTGCCAATTGATAAGATATTAGATTTTCAAATTATATTCTAAGAGCTGGAAAGATAATATATAATGCAGAGTAATCAAGCTACATCATAAGAATTTTTCGAGAATAACAAAGCTTTATCACAAGATTCTTTGGAGAAGAATAATCAGGAGGCAAAATTTATGTACGTGCCAAAAAAAGAGGAAATCTTAATATCAAAAGAAGCATTAATCAAACCAGTGACAATCCGAATTTTAATCTAACAATCAATCTTATATTTGATTCAACAAACAAGGATGAAAGTATATCAATCAATTCAGTCAAAACATATGCATAAATTGCTGGAGCTACCATTGAAGAACTAGTGCTTAAACACCTGGGAATTAAAGAAAAAGATGATCACATATCATTCTAATTCTTTATTAAAGACAAGAAGAAACTACCAAAATCTTCAAAATTCATATTAGTTTGAAAGTTTGTTAAAGGTAAGCCTAAACTTTCATATATACGATAGTTTTAAAAAAAAATTAATTTCGCATGAGAAGTAAATACAACATCTTGTAGGCACATCTTAATTGAGTTTTCTCTGCAAGATGATCTTTATAAGATCTGTAAAATGAATGTTTGGCAGATTGATGACTCTTCGATAAGGTTGATGAAGTGGCAACCATATTATAATCCTAAAATGAAAAGCACAACAACTCTAGTTTGGATTAAAATTCTAAACCTCCCCCAGTTCTTATTCAATGAAATAATCATTAGGAGTATTCCTTTCTCATTAGGTAACATGTTAAAAGTTTGGGTTCTTGGAGATAATAGAGCTACGCATAATTGTTGCAAGGCTTCAATTTAATAGGATGTTATCATGAAGCCTATCCACAGAGCTTGGATAGGCTTCAAAGAAAATGATAGATGTCAGATATACATACAGTATAGAGATATTTCTTTATTGTAAGGTTTGTATGCATTTAGGACACATGGATTCAGAATTTAAAAGATCGATGGCTTCTGAGGAAAACAAGTTAGTAGATATACTACAATCTCTAGATTCTCCTAACAATCTTAGGCCAATTGATAGTAGTACTAAAGATTTCCCAAAGATCAGGTCACTCATACACAAATGAAATAAAACTGTATAGATGATAACTCAAAGGATCAAGAAATTAGAAAGGAGCAAATAATCCAAATGAATACTCATGATATTATAAAAGAAAAAACTTCAAGTAGTAAAGGTAACTCATAAGAAGCACAAAAGGTTTAAAACAGTAATGTCAATAACTTAACAGAAAGTATTAAGATTAATGATCAGAGATTATAGAGGCTATTCGGTCAGGTGCTGCTATGGCTAAATCAAATGACTATAAAAATCTTGTTTTAAACAATAATTGACTTAAGCAAGGAAACATATGCAGTCTTCATTCATCTTCCAAGGCTAAAGGAGTAAGAAGGTCAAAATGTTAAACAAAAAAGTAGAAAAAGCACATTAACTACCACAGCTACTCAGTTGAAATATCCAAATATGACAACTTCAAATAGTTTCAAATAACCATAAAGATTTTAAATTGGAATATTAAAGGTATTGAGAATAAAACCTAAAAATAAGGTTAAGATCTATCAAAATAAAGGAGAACATTGATTTCATGACTATTCATGAACCTCTTATAGTTGTTGATAACTTGCTCATAGTAAGTAAAAGTATTGGCTTCTAAGATATTTTAGCTAACATAAGCAACAAAATTTGGCTAATGCAGAAAAAAGATTTCAAAGTTGATATCATCTTAAATCACATTCAGTTCTTACATGTAAAGGTCAGTCACTTAAAGCTGGATAAAAACTTCCTGGTAACCATTGTCTATGCTAAGTGCTTAAAAGAACAAAAAATTGATTTATGAAATAACTTAAGGGCTTTGGATGACAATGATAAAGAGTGGATTGTGATGGGAGACTTTAATGTCATCTCTGTTTACCATGAACAACTTTTGCATTCCTTATTATACTTAAAAATCTTTAGAATAATTCAAAAATGTTATAGAGGATTGTGGTTTAGAAGCTGTTGGTTTTATTGGAACAAAATATACTTGGCTTAACAATAGGAAATGGATGAGGTTAGACATGGTTTTAATTAATAACGCATGAACTGAAATGTTCATGAAATAAGAGTTAGACAAATGGCTGGAACCTGCTCAGATCATACTCCTATTTGTATTATTCTTGAAGAGAGTTGCAGGAACATAAAGGCCTCATTTAAATTCCAAAATATATGGACAAACCACCAGAACTTTCTTAAAATTGTATAGCATAATTGGAAGATATAGATGGAAGTTCAACCAATGTTTGTTTCTTGAAATAGACTCTCAAAAGATGGAACTGTGAGCATTTTGGGAACATATTATATTTAGTACTAAAGGCTGAAGAAGTCAAAAATCTAGAAAAAAGATTTAAAGAGACTAGAAACATGAAGGATGAAATCAATTTGGCTAAATGTTGGGTTGTATACCTTCAACTTCTAAAGAAATAAGAGCTATATTAGCAGTAAAAATGTGACACAATTCGGATTAGAGATGAAGATAGAAATAGAGATTTATACCATAACTTTGTTAAAAAGAGGAGGAGCAGAAATCAGATATCAGGCACAGATGGAAATGACTGGATTTATAATCATAATTTAATGGGAAAATCAACAAAATCCTATATTAAAGTTACCTTTACTAGTCAGATGTATCAAAATATTGATGAATAGCTTATGAATCACATTCCTAAACTTATTACTATGAAAGAAAATATAATGTTAATGGAATTACTTGATGAAAAAAGATTCATAAGATGATCAAAGAGTTAAATTCATCAAGTGCAAATGGAATTGATGGGTTCAATGGCTTGTTTTATCACACCTGATGGAATATCATCAAGATAGATCTTTGTACAGTTATTAATTCTTTCTTCAATGACCAGGTTGTTCCTCAAGGTATCACTACTACCATTATATGCATAATCCCGAAGGTTAGTAGTCCTCAAACCTAGAATAAATACATGTTGATTAGTTTATGCACATTATTGAATATAATAATTTCTAAAGTCATAAACAATAGACTATCTATGGTTCTCCCTAGACTTATCTCTGATGAATAAGATGACTTTGTGCATGAAAATACTATCCATGATAATATACGATTCGATAATGAGCTATATCAAGATCTTACAATGAAATTCAGGGGATGACATCATGATCAAAGTTGACATGTCTAGGGCATTTGATAGAATGTCTCACAATTTTATCTTAAAGACAATGGAACAATTTAGTTTTAGTAGGAAATTCCTTGACAAAATTCACAGTACAATCACTCAAATTTTCTACTCTATAATAGTGAATGGTGAGGCAAGAGTATACTTAAAATATTATAATGACATCAGGAAAGAGGATCATATATCACCTAGCCTATTTATTATTGCGGAGGAGTATATAATAAGAGGTATGGAAAACTTGTTTGAGAAAAGAATTGATTTTCAGGTCAATATGATCTATGGTAATACCGTGTTTAGCATTCGTAGACGTATTGATTATTTTCACAAATGGATCTACTAACAATGTTGATAGATTGGGAGAATTCTTACAATATTATCAAAATATTGCAGGTCAAACAATTAGCAAAGACAAAATTAAGGTGATCATTTCAACTTGTTTTTCATAATTAAGAGCTAGTATGCTTGGTACTTACTCTGCTTTCTAAACTGGACACATACCAATATCATATATAGGGATAAATATAAACTCTAACAATAAAGCAAACAATTATGATTATTTAGTTACTAATAAGGATTATAATTGTATAATAGAAAGGTAAGCATTCAACGTTTGGTGGTAGGCTGATTCTGATTCAGTCGGTTCAGATGACTTTACATATCCATTGGATGTAGAGCTACATGATTTCTAAGATAGTTATGGAAATATTAGGAATCAAATAAGATTCATTGGACTAACTAGAATAATCTATGTAGACCGTCTGAAGAGGGTGGTCTGAATATAAGGAAATTTCTTGATCTCCAAGATACTTTATCCTGCAAACTATGGTATAGATTTAAATAGAAAAAAACTATATGAGAAAGGTATATGTATGTTGTATATTGTAAGGATAAACATCCTTTTCAATTAAATATGAAAACAACAATTAATTACTTTGAAAATATTGATCTAGATAAGAGCAACAAATGAAGAGTTTGTCTACTGGAATATAGGTAATGTAAGGGTGGATTTATGGCTAGATAGGTGGTATATCCTTTTACCTCTTATTAAGCTATCTGATAACAATGATAATAGTTAGTATGTTAAATAAAATGTAAACTCATACTGGAACATATCATCTTGGATGTTAGATAAACTAAGTGGTGTTGTGTTTCCTTCTGATATAAGAAAACATTCAAAATCACTGCATAAAAAAATAGAATAATTAGGATGAAATAAAGTGGTTGAAATTTAATTCTAATGGATTTAGTATTAAAGAGGCATGGAATAGGCTAAGAAGTAAAAACAATAATTCCAACTTATACACGAAAAACTAGAATAACATTACTCGTACAAAATGTTACATACTATTATGGAGGGTTCTTAATAATTGACTTTAAGTAAATTATACACTACAAAATAAAAATATAACCTTGGTATCCAAATTTCTATTTTGTGAGGATTTTGAATCAATAAAACACATGTCTATATTTTGTAAGTTAGTATGGGATCTCTAGTCATACTTTTATGGATTATTCAGTATCACCGTGGAAATGCATATGACTATAGCACATGTTATAAGATGTTGGTTTTGACTGTTAATAAGGATATACACTTAACAACTATAACTTCTCTTATGTTATGTTGGGCTATATGGATGGCTAATAACAAAGCTAAATATAATGGTTACAGAACTACATCTGATCTTATCATCAGTGATATTAAGCACATGTTGAATGGATTAGACAATGCTTGATTATTTAAAAAACATTCGATAAATGATTATAAGGCTGCTATTGAACTAGGATACTTCATTCACTTACCCAAATGTAAAATGTATCACCTCCTCAGTTGGATTCCTCCTTTCCCCAAAAAATTCAAGCTCAATACTGATGCTTTATGTAGTCTCAATGGAGAAGACAGTGAAGGGGGATGATAAGAAATCATAAAGGTGAATCTATTGCTGGATTTGGTAAAATGTATGATAAGTCATATCATATTCTAGCGGAGAGATGGGCTCTTCTGGATGGGTTGTTGATCTGTAAAAACCTAAATATCAGTTACCTATATATAGAAGCTGACTCACTAATCTTGATTAAATGTTAAGTATCGAAAAATCTCTAAAGTACCTTGATCATCTACTATGGTGTTGCAAAAAAATAATTACCTCAAACATGTATATCACCCAAATTTATAGAGATCAAAATAACTTTGTTGATTGCTATCCAATAGGACTAGAAAATATAAAATGAAATTAGATTTCAATCATGAGCAGATCCCTAACCAACTAAGGGAAATTATCCTCCTTGAAAGCATATGGCTTGGTTACATTCGAACAGAGTAATAATGTTATCAATAGTTATCTCTTATCATGAATATTATGCAAGAACATATAATATCATAAAAGTTTGTTATGGACTAATAATTTCACGTAGGTGTTTCATGACTATGCTATATCGAAAGATGAAACTTGCAGGTATTTTTATCAACAAAGATAAACAAAGATGATGAACTAAGCTCTGAAAGAACCTTCGTATTAGAAAATACTCTATGTATCAATGAATTTGAAATAATGAAAGAAGATAAATAGCTTATCTATAGCTTGGAGCTTTACCTTTGTTTGTTTGATAAGACTAAAACCAAGATGAAGTAATTACCTCAGCTTCAAAAAGTTTTTGAGTCGATGGTTTAGTCTCCTTGCTTTTTTAATTTCAAATTGGCTCCCAAATTATATTTCTACCATTTTATTTTCAAATTGACGTCAACCTAGGCATTTGTTAACGTCAATCCATACAATGGTGAAGCTAAATTAAACACAATAAACATGTTCTAACAATACCAAATTGTAAGTGATAATCACGGTAGTTAATATGAGATTCTCTCAAAATAGTCGTAATATTAAAAACAACTTTAATTCTATGATTTTTTTGTCAATCATGTGCGTAATCGTCGTACTACAAGAACGATAGATTACTAATCTTTAAAACATATCATTTGGTTATTTACTCGTAAAATATTTTAACTCCAATTTTATTTATACAACCCCAAAACACAATTTAAGTCAAACCTATTTTAAAATTATACAAACAAAAATAATTGTTTTCTAAAAATAAGTGTGTTAACTAACAATAATAGTTTTAAAATTATGATGAGTTTTTGAATTTATCGTAATCTTTTATAGATTAAAATTTCAAATTTGATGATTAAACAAATGGAGAAGAATTTAAAATTGTTTTTGTGCAATGTCATTCTGCGTGGGGTGTTTGGCAGTATTTCAGCGACATTTTCAAGGTACATATTCAAACGCATATGACTGTTTCTCACTTAGTTATGAGATGGTACTGGGCTGGAAAGAAATGCGACATTTTTAGCATTTTACCTGCTATTGTAATGTGGTCTATATGGGCAGCGAGAAACAAAAGAAAGATGAGCAATGTGATTACCTCGACTGGTTCTATTATCAATCATATTCTTCTGATCTTGTCAAGCCTCGATTACGCTAAAACCTTGAGAAGGAAACACTGGGGTAGTTTCAGAAAGGAAGCGGCTGGCATTGGTTGTGTTAGTCAATTTAGAGACAGAAACAGGCCTCTTTTTCTCAAGTGGAAAAGCCCTAAACACGGTAGATTTAAGCTAAATGTGGATGGATCATGTACCTTTAATGGTGAAGCAGGAGGTGGAGCTCTTATCCGTGACAGCAATGGAGACATTATAGCTGGCTGTGGTAGATTGTATGGGAAGGGTTCTCCTCTGATTGCAGAGAGTAGAGCCCTTCTGGATGGTTTAAGATTGTGTGAAAGACTTGAGCTCAGAAGAGTTGATATCGAAATTGACTCTATGGTTCTGGTTAAGTTGATTCAATATGGTAACAGCCCATGGTTTTTAGAGTTGTTGCTCAACTGTTGTAGGAAAGCTATCAAAGGGGAGATGGTGGTTTGTCATATTTTCAGGGAACAGAATTTAGGAGCCGATTGGGTTGTTAAAGAAGTGCTTAAGATTCATCAAGATATGGAGTTTACGAAGATGAATGCTCCTGTTAAGTTGAAGGCTATTGTCTATTTGGAGAAGATGAACTTAGGTTATTTGAGACTGATTGAATAGTTTGATTTAGGGTTTGTTTGTTGTTTTCTGGTTTTGAGGATGTTGAAGATGAAGGGTTCGCGCTCTTCATTTTAAATTTCTGTATTATTGCCTATTAAGGACTTGGGGTTTTTCTTTTATGCAATTGAAATCTTTGATAAAAAAAAATAAACAAATGGAGAAGAATATATATTATTGAAAATAACTAAATATTCAATACTCATTAGTATATTTAATCAAATCTTTATCTTCAATTTAATACAGATCCATTTTATTATTACTTAAAAAGATGTATTTATTTTATTATATATCTTTATACAATACACTAGTTTAAATTTATTCTTTTATTAATCATATATTAAAAAATAGATATTCTTTTATTAGTACATTTTTACCTAATTATTATTTTCAATTTGACAGTTTAATATTTTAAAGTGTTATGAACCGGAAATTATAAGAGAACAAATTACACCCCTATTAATTGTAAAGATCAATAGTTTCATAATTAAAAATCTCTTTTATTATATTTTTTTATTAGAAATTTTCTTCGAATAGCCTACCCTTATAGAGTTAAGCATATGACATATATTCTAAACAATAAAAAACTTTAAAATGCTATTTTGAAAAAAAAATCTTATACTAAACTTTTTAAATGGCTTGTTGCACAATCTCTCTAATGAAACTTTGACCTGGTTTTATTTAGTTTTGAACAAATGTTATGGAAATTTAAAAATATTAATGATTACAACATCGAGGATATGAAATATATACGAGTAAAATCTATGATTAGTCATCAAAATTGGTCTTATCTATAAAAAAATGTAATGTCAACAAATTATTCAAGACCAGAATTTACTACCAACTTATACTTAAGTTTCATTATTATCTACCTACTATCCATTTTTTTGTACTTAACTCTATGTCAATAATTAATTTTCTAAATAATATTTTAAATATTCATGCTTCATCACCAGTCACGTAACCCATTCTCATTTTTGAACCAAAACTTATCCTTCTTATTTTTTAAAAAGGTGTGTAACTTTCAAACCAGAATTCAGAAATAAAATTTGAAAGTACCACCGGCTTTGTTTTTTAGACGAACAAGCTAAATTCATTGATAATTTTTTTTTAAATTTTTTTCGCCAGAAAACATACGAGACGATGCATAAACAAACATGATATACTAGACTGACATAATCAATCATGCGAGATGAGACATAAAAACATGCATGACCATGCATTGAAAATCATGTGAGACCAAACATAATAAAATTTGAGAGACTCGACATTATTAAATCATGAAAGACGAGACATAATAAATCAAGTGAGACGAGACATAAATAAACATGCTTAGACATGTTTGGTTATTTATGTATGGTCTCACATTTTTGGTTATGCCTAGTCTCGCATGTTACTGAAGTAAAAAAATATTCAAAAAATATCATTTATGGATTTATTTTTGTTCGTTTAAAAAAAACAAAAAATGATATTATTTTCGAATGTTTTTTTTCCAGAGCTACGGTTTGAAAGACACAAATTGTTTTTAATAAAAAATATTTAGTTCATGGTTTTTCTTCATAGTCAATGTATCTAGTTGTAGTTTTAGTTTTACGTGCTAATGGAATATTTGGTTGGATATTTATAAATAGTCTACCCTTACAAAAATATTATTGTTATTTTTTTATCCAAAAAATCCGTTTTGTAGCTGTGATCACTTTTGTTTATTTCGATTTTCATCTGTGCCTGCCTATATTAGACAATATATGTAAAATAAGAACAACAAAAATGATTATTTCAATATAAAAATAACACACGACTAACATATAATCGTGATTTTGGTTGTGAACTCTTATCCGCTTTGACAAAATTAAATGAAATGAAATTGTTATAGATTTATAAATATTAATAATAACAAAATGAATAACAAAGTACAGGTTTAATAGTAAAATTTAAAATAAAAAAATGCTTTGTTTCTTTCCCAAGTCAAAAATCCAACAATTAAAACCAAAAACAGATCACCAACATAGCAAATACTTTTTCAATATAGATCAAGCCTGGTTTTCATTATGATTCCCTCAAGTCTCACATCACAAGTACTCGATCTTGTTGATGGGGTGAACTTGCTTTGCTTTTCCTTTCATTTTAAACTCTGTTTTCTAATTTTTAGGAAAGATGATCAGAGTATTATCTCTTCCACCCCTATGTTCCCTCAAAAGTGTTGTCCTTTGTAGTTTGCACGTTTATGCTCTGCCATGATGCGGTTATCATGCTGATTTTCATGGATAACGATATCAATTATTGCCTGATATCTCTGAGGGTTTCCGTAATCTAGTGTTTGGATCGAGACAAACCGTCGTTGGTCGGCCAGATACTAAGACCTCTCGAATCATCCCCGAACCTAGCCCCACCATAAGCAATCTGAAGTCGATCTTTTTGCCTTCCTCTATGGTAAAATCCAAACGCAACCTAATATTTGGTCGTCACCAGAAAATCTCTTCGTTTCCAGACTCGAAGGATTTGATAGCAAAACCGTTTTTTTTACGTGAGTAACCACCCTCTGTCAGGGAAGTTCTCTTACCCTAGGCATATCCTTACTGGTGACTTGCTTAATTGGTTTTTTAAAAGAGCCTGTGTTGAGGGTGAAAAAGCCTGGCTCTTTTCCATTGGGCAAATTGGAAATTCTATTTGATGTCTGTTATCTCTCTCATCGACCACCAATGGTGACTCAAAGCCATTAATCCACCATCTCTCTTCTTTAATGAAGAGCATATTCTTACACGGAATCTCATACTTCAACACTAGCAAACCTTACCCTCTTAAATACTCCACCCTTTCAATTCCCTAAAACTTCTTAAATTCAACTCGTCGACTACCTCTTACTCAGAACCACATGCCCAGTCTTCCTCAAACCTACCATAACATACCCCTCTTCCTCTCTTGCTACAACCATTTTCTTTTCACCATGGTTGAAACTCGTCGGAGCTCTTCTTCAAGATGCACAAACAGAAAAACCACACCCAGATTCAATGAAACACCCCGCCCCCAACTATCCCTACGAAATACCCAGACCTTACAGCTCAAAGACCTGTGTATCTCTAAAGACCATGTCCTCCACCCTCCATCCATCTCTCTATCACGCTCGCCCGTCTACATACTAGGTATGCCGCCGTCCGTTCACTCCTCTCATCCTTCCTCCAGCCCTGCCCACCAGATGTTCTCCTTTGTCTCTATTACCTCCAGCTATTGGGCTAAACATACATAGCACTTCAGAATAAGAAGACACGTTTGAGATTTACTCCTCCCCTCGAAGGAGAAGCAGCTTCAGGACATCCTTGACTAGAACGACCACCTCTTCAACACCCTAAGTTTCATTAGCGCCTCTGCTTTCTCATCGAGCATTTCTATAGATTCCACCTCCAAGTAGCAGCACAAGAGTGATTCGGTAGCCATCCTTGGGCTGGCTCAGAGTCCCTACCTCTTGTCCTTTCACCTGTTAGAAGGTGGCTCAGAGCCTTTGAATCTCTTCCCGGTTTACAGCGCCCCCTCTACCTTCTTGACTCCCTCGTCGAATGCATGCAACCTCAATGTCAGCACTGTAAGTACTCTCTTGGACATTCTTACCTCACCTACTAATGCCAATAGCACCCGAAACTCCTTGCATGTGCCCTCAATGCATTATAACCACTGTTACAACCCTACTGCCATGTATGTGGATGAAAACTCTTCCTACATGCATGCTAACCTACCCCATACTGTTAACCAAAAACCTTTTCCCATGACCTCTGTGTCTAGAAAGTATGTGTTCGACCCCTCATCACGTCTATCTATTGTGTTGCCTCCAAATTTTCTACCCTCTACCAGTATCCTTACCACAGTGGTCCAAAATCTTTAAAATGCTACCCTCCATCCTAACTCTACCCAAGCCGCCCCTAAGGACCATTCTTTTTTACTTCACCATTGTTCACAGTATTGGCCCCATTTCTCACCAAACTCATAGAATAAATCTTATTCCCACCCCCAGTGACTTCCCTGAATCTTTTCCTGGCAAAAAAACAAGGGTCATGTTATCTCTCGTGCCTCCAAATCCCACCATTCCCTTGATGTTCGCCTTGGAGTGCCAAACCCATCTTCCAACAGAGCCCACCATGCCTCGCGATACCACTGTGTTAATGCCCCAGTCATATCGTCCCAACTCTTCACTGAATCTTCTTCACTCCACTGGTTAACATCAACCAGCCTGATGGAAGGACAAACGTCCAGATGTCCAGATCGTGGGCGAATATTGTCTCAAACCTTCTTGACACCACTGCCCCTATGACCATCACCAAGACAGAAAATTACCAGGTCGACAAAGGCATTCTCTTATTCTCGTCGGATGCCCTTGCGGGTGATAAAAAGGAGTGGGCTAGATCTATTTCCAAATATTTCATTTCCAAACAAGGAGCCGCCACACATGTCCAGTCCTTAGCCAACGAAGTTTGGAGAACTTTTGGCCCCCAGAAATGTAAACCAACATTGTCTGTTCATTATTTATTCAAATTTTCCACCATGGAAAATGCAACTCAAGTCCTCGAAAAGGCGCTGTGGTTCTTTAGCAGCCATCCTGTGTTTATAAAGAGGTGTGAGCCTATGGAAACCCTGGAAAAAGAGGCTCTCAAGGCCATCTCTCCGTGGGAGAAATTCCATGAAATTTCGCTCGAACTATGGTCTAAAAAGGGACTAAGTATCCTCAAGTGTTATCTGGGAACGCCAATACATGTCGACAACCAAACTGCAAGTAGGTCAAGACTTAATTTCACCAGAAATTGCATCATCATACAAGCCTCTGCTGCAATGCCGTCGCCAATTACCATTCGCTACCTCGATAAAGAACACGTCATCCAAGTCGAGTTTCAAGGTCTTTCCACCATATGCTCCAAATGCACCTCCTTTGGCCATGCTGTCGTTGCTTGTTGTGTAGCCCTTGGACCATTCCAAATTGAGCCCACCCCTCGACAATCATGTAAAGAGTGCATGAAGGATGCGGACCTCCCTAATGTTGCCCTCTCCGACTCTAGCAACAACGACTATACCCCCTTAGGCATCGACAACATTCGCCCTATGATGACCAAACCTGGATTTACCAAAAGCATGGTGATCACCAGCAACATCTTGGTTCTCGGCCGTATCGGGCATTATGAAAGAGAGCACTCGACCAAGAAAATAACATGGCCAAAGCTATTTCCTCCATGATAATTTTTATTTCCTCCATAATTTGAAAATAACCCCATCTTGTTATTTCCTCCATAAAGGAAATTACACATTTGTCCTTCTACCCATTTATTCTATCTCTTTCCTTTTCAAGAACGCCATTATTCTACCCATTTATTCTATTATCCTACCCATTAAAAAATTCAAAGAAAAAAAACCATGCTTATCTCTCTCTTCAGTTTTCTACTTTCTTTTGTTTCCCAGTTTCTTTTCAAACCCCTAATCTCATAAATTTTCTATTATCTTTTGTTTTCCAGTTTCTTTTGGCTATGGATCTTCTTGTTAGGTTAGGATTCTTATTTGGTAGATTTAGGGTTCGATTAGGGTTCTTATTTGGTAGATTTAGGGTTCTATTAGGATTTATGTTTTTGGTTGGATCTGTTTTCGAGTTTTGTTCGATTTTGTGACCATATGGCTGTTCTTTTATATTCTGTTTTTTAGTGAAAACATGTGATTCCGAGAGGCCATCTCGGAATCACATGCTTTTTTTTAACTGAAAAACATCTGATTCCGAGTGGCCATCTCAGAATCACATGTTTTGCAGTTAAACAAAAGCATGTGATTCCGAGATGGCATCTCAGAATCACATGCTTTCGCTAATGTTTAAATTTTTTGGCTAGCAATAGTTGCTTCTGAACAAAACAACTGATTCCGTGATACCGTCTCGAAATCGGTTGTTTTTCGTTCAGAACTGCAGAAATCGGGTTTGGCTGAAAAAAAGAAGTTTCGAAATGGTAAAACATAAAAACAAAGATTAAATTACCTTGTTCGTTCCGGTTTAGTTTGGGTTTCTTCATTTTCCATTATTAATCTTCAATAAAATTGAAGTTCTTTGTTTTAGGGTTAATTTTAGAAGTAGAATCATATATGTTGGATTAAAGTTAGGTTATTGGTGTATTTTTTCATATAAGACTATCTATTATATCAATGACATCTAGTGTTAAATTTGAAATAAAAATAAGGGTAATTTGGTAAAAGCAAGTCACTGGTGTTTTTAAAAGTTTGAATGATGGAGGAAATAAAAAATAACATGGAGGAAATAACTTTGGCCAAATAACATCTCCCATAATGCAGACCATAACTTCTTTGGTCAAGATAAGTATGTACGGGGAATCTCCCATGATGTTGTAACCATCTTTAAACTTTATAAAATAATTTTTATATTATGAGAATTGTTTGTTGGAATGTGCGGGGTCTAAATGACCTAGTTCGTCAATAATACGTCTGTGACTTCGTCTTTTCGAATAGTATTTGATGAGCTCAGAGAATATTTAGTGAGAATCAGAAGCGAGGATGTTCGTATGAGGGGGTCGGACTAGAGAATATTTGTGTGATGTGATTGTGAACATTGAATTACTAAAAAGGAAGAGACAAAAGGAATAAATGTTACAATTATTGATCAATCATTGGCCCTTTTTCCCAAAAAGGAATATCTTTTATATAGTAAATGAGGTGGAGGGTAAAACTACATATCTCCCACCATTAGAGTGGATTTCTTACCCCCACTATTTGACTATATACAAACAAGTTCTTGGGGATTATCATTTGAGTCCTTCATTTCTTATATGTGCTTTACTTTAGTCCTTAGTCACTAAATACATGGACCTTGACCTTATTTGTGGGCTAAATTACATGTTAAACACCTATATTTTCCTTCCTTTATCAGTAGCCCCCCAGTCCATGTGCAGTTCTCTAGACGTGGACTTTAATTACAGTTTTACCTTTCTCGGATCGGATCATGCGCTACCCTTCTCGGGTATTTTTCTTTTTGAACGAAATCTAACGGGGTCGGATTTCATCGTGGTCGGATCTCGTATTCCATGGCTAGTCTTCGACTAGGTC
Source organism: Limnanthes douglasii subsp. nivea (assembly GCA_036936605.1). NCBI lineage: Eukaryota > Viridiplantae > Streptophyta > Magnoliopsida > Brassicales > Limnanthaceae > Limnanthes > Limnanthes douglasii. The sequence goes on along the minus strand of JAUPFV010000004.1, from coordinate 248,825,591 downwards.
AGATCAGATTTTAGCTTGCTGACCTCACCCCTTGGTCAGGCTGATGTCACCTAAGTAATCATTTATTTTCAAACGCGCGTGCTTTGTTTCACTGTGATCGAGTCAAATGTTTTTTAGGCGGCGCAACTATTATGAACACGTGTCATGGTACCGTTACTTTTTTCCTCTTCTCCTTCTGCTTCCTTTGCCTATAAATACTCAACTCTTTCCCTAAATAAAGGTTTCTGATTTTCTTTGAACAGAGTTCGCTCTAGAGAGAGAAACTGTGCCTAAACAAACTTCTTACTTTGCATTTGCATGCCTGACGAGTTTATCAATCTTCAAAAGTACAAGCTCTGAAGGTGGTTCAACATTTCTAATCGGATTGGTGCTCGTAGCTCTACCGGTGCAAGAGAACATCCTTCCTCTGCAGAGATTTGGGAATCTAACTTTTGAGATAATTGGGCTCTGATCCGCGAATGCTCTATCAGCCTTACTGTATCCTCCCCCAATTAAACACACCCTTCAAGTGGTGGGGTTGATCTTTCTGCTTCTCCAAATCCCTTGACTTTTCCTTCTTGACCTTTCCCCTTCAGTGAGAAAGAAGGACCACCGGCTAATAGAACACAAAGATAGAGATAAACAAAAAAGATCGCCCACGGTACCTTCTTCTGCTTCAACTCCTCCAACAACCCCCCAAGGCTCTCCTCAAACGACGCCCGACGTTAGCTCCGGAAAATCTTGGCAAGAGGGACTCGTCCCGAATAGTCTCTCACTCTCATCCCAGAGGTTCAGGAGAAGACTTTATCCGATGACCCTGAAGATGACAAGGAGAACCCGGACGTCGTGGTGGTTGAGGCAGAGCCTCTTCGAGTTGTTATTACTGATGCTCCTTACCCGGATGATGCCTTGGCTCCTCCCTCGGAACCTGCGACTAATATTCCCCCCACCAAGGTGAGGCTTCCTTGGTAAAGATTAAGAAGAAGAAAAAAAAACATTCCACCAGTCTGCCCTCGAATGTGGAAGATATCTTGGGTGACAATCTTCGCAGAATCAAAGCTAACATCTTTTGGCTTTGTACAAGGTGAAGTATAAGCATTTTCATCCGACCGAGGACACCAAACTAAGGGATCGTTGGGGTATTCCTAGTAACATCACTATCCGATTTCCTACTGTTGGAGAGATGCATCTGTCTGTTCGGAACAACGAATTGGTGCTTTATACATAGCTAATGAATTGGGGTCTCCGACTGCCTCTCAACCCTCTCCTGACCGATTACTTTCACCTGGTCGGACTTTTCCCTTCTCAGGCCGGTGCAAATATGTGGTACACCCTTATGGTCTGCATTATGGCTTAGAGGCTTTCCGAGAAGGCTTTAACCATGGAACAACTCATCGCCATCTCGGGTGTAGCAAAAAATTCTCACTATCCTTTCTATTCACTTGGCTTTGCCCAAAAATTCAAAGTGATAAAGGATTTTTCGGCAGCCGACAAGAAGTGGAAGCAACAGTTTATGTTCATCTCCAGGTTGTGGGATACCGGTTTCGAGAACTCCAAATACCTCCCTCGTCGGTTGACACTGAAGTGGACCAGACAAGGTAAGTACTCTCACCTAAATTTTTTCCAAGTCGCACGATTTCGTAAATTCTGACTGTGTGTCTTTTTCAGCTATGAAAGGAATCGCTAATTGCTTTAAGCGCCATGCTAAGTCTGGTAAAGATATCCTTAAGAAGCTAAGTATTTGGGCTGGTGAGCATTGGGACCACAAGTTCCACCAAAGCTTTCTCTAATGAATTTTGCCAGGTGTCATCTGTGACGGTTCGACCTTAGCGAGAAGAAGATCGCCTCGGAGCTTATGGTGCTTCCTCCGAGCGACGATGTCCTTAAGTTTTTAGAGCGCTTGGATAATACAGTTTAACTCCATACTCGGGCTCTAGCTCCGAGTCATCCAGATGTTGAAAAACCCGAGGAAGATGAGGAAGAAGGGACTGAGGAAGATGCTGAGTCTGAAGACGACGCTCCCGAGGAAGATGAGGAAGAAAGCATGCAAGGCAGTCCTCAAACAGGGGATTCGGGTGATAATGATGACACCCAAGTTAGCTTGCCCCAGGACGTGAGGCCATCGGAACCTCCACCGGTAACCCCCCTCGGCCCTCAGGGATTCTCCCTAACCTTTCATCCTGAAAATAGGTTAAGTGAACCTAATCACCTGGTTGAGGTTAGGCCTCAAGGTTAGGCTGGTGCCACAAGACAGTAAAAGTTCACTGCTGAGGAGAAGAAGAAAAATATAGTTGAGAGTGGAGGGGAAAGTGAAAACACTAACCATCCGAGCCTGCCTCTGTCCAGAAAGTTCGTGATTGTTGATTCAGACTCCGGTGGAGAATTTGTTTCCACTTGAAGGGAAGGTCAAGAAGGTGGCTCCGAGGAGGAAAGGTATCCCTTCCCGGACTCTGCTTAGTTTGACGCTTATGGCAATGAATATGTGGCGAATGAGTTGAACAAATTACTACATGCTGCTATTGTACTCGAACACAAAACAAATCAGAAGGATCGATATAAGGATGGGGTTATTGAGAGAATGATAGAAGTGAAATCCCTATCTTCGGAGGTCTCCGAGTTGAAGGGCAAAGTGAAAGATAGACCGATCAAGTAACCGAACAAACCGTGATATCCTCCCGGGTGGAAAGCCTGGTCTCCGAGTCTGATAACCTGAAGAAAGAAGTGAATGAGCTAAAGGATGAGTTAGCCAAGACATCGAAAGTGACCGCCAAGGTACAAACTCTGTGCGTCCAATTCTGAAGAGCTGAAGAAGAGAGTTAAGGAGCTACCTGATGAATTGGCTAAGGAGAGAAAGACCTCCGAGGACCGCTTGACTACCATTAATTTCCTTGGGACTGAACTTTCCGAGGAAAACACTAAATTTTATGATGAAATGGAGAAGTTAATAGCCAAGGATGCCGAGAATGACACAACAGTAGATGGTCTTGTTAAACGCTATTGCAAAATAAAAGTATACTTTGATAATGTTATTGCTGACATCGAGAAACTATCAACAGAAAATGAAAGCTTGAAGAAAGACTTCGAAGCTAAGAAAAAAGACTGTCTTGATAAGTATGCTGCTAGTATCGTTGCTCGTCTTGAGGAGAGGGATGCGGAGTTGAGATCAGCCATGGTAATAGAAATGCATGAAAGATTCCCAGACTTACATCTTGGTAGTCTTTGGACTCGGTCATTGAACAACATCGCCCACCCGGAGTATCTGTGGAGGATCCTGAATCTAGTGAGGATTCAGAGAGCTCTTCATTGGACTCAGATTCCCCTGCTAATAGTAAAGAAAATTCGACATCTGATTAGCATGTATTGGGTAATTCATATTGTGTAATATTCTCCTTAGTGTGATGTTTTGCTTAAGCATTTCCTCCTTATGTTTTTGTTCTTGTGATTCAATACTGAATTATTTTGTGTAATATTCTCCTTATGTTTTGAGTTCAAAAAGATGAACATTCTTGTCCAAATTTCTTTGGATGGTGTTTTGAGTTCGAAAAGATGAACATTCGTGTCCAAATTTCTTTTGATGGTGTTTTGAGTTAAAAAAAGATGAACATTCTTGTCCAAATTTCTTTGGAGGGTGTTTTGAGTTCAAAAAGATGAACTTAGTCTAGTTTTCGAAGAAGGAAATAAGATTTGATATATAAGCCGCCAATTTAAGCACCTCATTAAAACCTTCCTGCGCCACCAGGGTAGGAAAGAGTATGCCACCGGAACTTACAAAAAATATATTTACATATCGTACAATTAAACTAAATAAGCTTTTAGGTGCTCAATATTCCAGGGATAGGGAAGATCTCTTCCTTCTTTATCTTTCTATCGGTATATCCCCGGTTTCAACTTCTTTGTGACTATGTATGGACCTTCCTAGTTTGGGGCAAGCTTTCCAAGTCTCTTTTCTTTCGTGTGCATGAAGAAGTTTCTTAGGACCTCATCTCCCACCTCAAATTCTCTTCTTCTGACCTTTGACGAGTAACGACTTCTCATTAAAGTTTGATAATGCAAGGAATTCAATTGTGCTCTTCTTATCTTCACTTCAATCAAATCAAGCTCTGTGTTTTCCTTTATCATTCCCCTCCTCGGAATACTCACTCAGTCGAAAAGATGGGAACATTGTTTCCGATGGCACTACTGCATCCATTCAGTGCGAAATGCGACTCGTGTGTTTCTGTCCGAGGGGTAGTCCTGTAAGCCCATAACACTTCTTGTAGGTAATCTGGCCACTTCCCCGCTTTTCCCTCTAAATTATTTCTTAGTCCATCCAATATTGTTCGATTGGTTACTTTGACTTGACCGTTTTCTTGGGGATGAAACGAAGTCGAAAAACATTATTGTATCCCCTTGGAAGCGTAGAAGGTTCTCATTTCACTGTTGTCGAATTGTGGGCCATTATCCATCGTGATATTCCTAGGTACACCAAAGTGGCATTAGATGTTGGAGATGATGAATTTGATCACATCTTTTTCCCTTGTTCCTGCTAATGGTTTGGTCTATACCCAATTGGAAAAATAGTCCACAACAACGATGATTGTTTGGCGTCCTCCTGAAGCCATAGGAAGTGGTCAGACTAGATCTATCCCCCAACGTCAAAGGGCAGAGACTCTAATATTGATTCTAGAGGCACTCCGGGCAAGTGGATCGAATTAGCTGATAGTTGACAAGTGTCATATTTTTGTACCAACTCTTTGGCGTGTGCCGAGATGGTTGGCCAATAATACCCTGTCAGAAGAAGTCTTTGTATCAACGTTTTGTATCCACAATGCGCTGACCCTTCCCCATCATGCAACTCTGAAAGGATTAGTTGTGATTCATTCTTCCCTAAACAGCGAAGTAAAGGACAACTAAAATATTGCTTATACATCATATCTCTGAGTACTATGTATATATATGCCTTGAAGCGTATTCTCTTGGCTTTGACTTTGTCAACAGGTAGTGTGTCATGGACTAAAAAATATTATATTTCGCTTCTCCAATCTTTTGTTAAGGCTGTGGATATCTGGAAAGCTTAGATACTACCTTCCCCTGCTTCGGATCCCTTGATTATCGACGGATTTTCTTGAGTCACTATCCACGGGTATTCTTCTGAATAAGATGCTTTGGCCAAGGAATCAACCACTGAGTTTCTTGCCATGTGAACGTGTTCGAATTGGACGTCTTCGAATTCCAACGTTAGAGCTTTCAAAATTCCCAGATACTTTACCAGATGATTTTTTCTTGCTTCTGAACGCTCGAGAGCATGGTTCACCAGAAGTTGAGAATCGCTGATCAACATGACCCGCTTAGCCCCACAAATCTTCGCTAGTCGTAATCTGGCCAGGGCCGCCTCGTACTCTGCTTCATTGTTCGATGCTGAAATCCAAGTCGAATTGCCTGGTACATTGCAATGCCATCCGGGGAGGTTAGCTGCATTCCTGGTCCGCATCCAGATGAACGGGATCCCCCATCGGTTCGGACTTGCCACTCTGATTTAGATTTTTCTTCCTCCATGTCCACAACATCTCTATTAGAATTCAATTCCACTAATAAATCAGCTAGGATCTGTGCTTTTATCGCAATTCGTGGTTCGAACTCGATATCGAAATCCCTGAGTTATACCGACCACTTAGTCATCCTTCCGGACACATCAGGTCTATGTAACATACTTTTCAAAGGAAAAAATGTTCGCACCACCACCGTATGAGCTTGGAAGTAGGTCCTCGTCTTTCAAGCTGATGTTACTAGAGCAAGTGCTAGCTTTTCCAACTTAAGGTATCTCTTTTCTGCATCTAAAAGGCTTTTGCTTACGTAATATACTGGTCTTGGAAGGCTCGATTCTTCTCGGATTAAAACCGAGCTGACTGCAAAGTTGGATACTGCTAAGTAGAGGAACAACTACTTCCCCGGATACAGCTTTGTCAGCATTTCCGGGGATGAAAGATGTTGTTTGATTTGATTAAAAGCATCAAAACATTCTTGAGTCCAATCGAAACGGTTTGCTTTCTTTAGAACCTGGAAGAAAGGGGCACATTTATCTGACGACCCGAAGATGAATCTATTTAAAGCAGCCAGCCTTTCGGTTAAAATTTGCACCTCTTTGATCGTTCTAGGCGGATCCATAGTACATAAGGCATTTAACTGCACTGGATCTTCTTTGATGCCCTCCTCACTGACTATGTAACCCAAGAACTTTCCAGATCTTACCCCAAACATGCACTTTTCCGGGTTCAACTTTAGATTTATTTTAGCCAGATTAACAAAAGTTTCTTCTAGGGCAGCTAAATGATCTTCGTCTCTGAGGATTTTAACTAACATATCATCAATATAAACTTCCATATTTCTGCCAATCTGACTTTTGAACGCCTTGTTCATTAAACGTTGGTATGTTGCCCCCGCATTCTTTAGTCTGAATGGCATGACCCTGTAGTAGTGTAAACCCCATCCGATGATGAAATTCGTGCTCTCTTGATCCCCTGGGTCCATCTGGATTTGATTGTATCCAGCATAGGCATCCATAAAGCACAGTAAACGATTTCCGGATGTCGAGTCCACCAGTTGATCTATTCTTGGAACCGGAAAATGATCTTTAGGGCATGCCCTATTCAAATCAGTGAAGTCTACACACATCCCCCATTTTCCGTTCTTCTTCTTCACTAAGACCGGATTGGCTGTCCAAAACGGATATTACGATTCACGGATGTGGCCCACTTTCATTAAACGGTCTACCTCTGCCATTATTGTTTCAGTTTTCTCTTGGGAAATATATCTTCGCTTTTGAATGATCAGTCGAACACTATTCCGTATAGCCAACCTGTGATAGATGACCTGTTCTGCTACCCATGTAACGTCTTCTGTACACCACGCAAACAGATGTAATTTGGTTTAAAGAAATCTGAATAAGCTTTCTTTTACCTCAGGTGATAATCTTGTTCCTATCTTGAGGCTTTTTTCAGGGTTGAACGCATGGTCCTCGAAACCTTCATCCGGGACCATGAACCCAGGGGACTCCCTCAGATCATCAACATAATCGGAATGCGAAGGAGGCCCCTCTGACTGCTATTCTTTTTTGTATCCGATTCCCTTCAACTTCTTGCGGGCCAACGCCGCTTTGTAGCATTCCCTAGTCATTTTCTGACTTGATCTTACGGTTCCAATATTGCTTCCCACTACGTACTTCAAACATTGGTGGACCGTGGACGGCACAGCATGCATTTTAGACAACCATGACCTTTCAAAGATGGCGTTGTACGATGTGGGTGCATTTACCACGATGAACAATACCGTCACTATTTTCTTGAACGCCCCCCTGCCCAGCTCCACCATTCCCTCAAATTCTTCGATAACGTCTGCGGTCGCACTGATAAATCCCACTATCGTCCGGTCCGATCGTAGAATGGTTGGAGGATTGGTGATCTTGTTATAGGTCGTCATGAACATAATGTTGGCGGAACTCCCTGTGGCAATCAAAAATTTTCTTATCTCGTTTCAAGCAATCTCTGCTCCGATTACCACTGCGTCCTCATGTGGACCAGCCACTTCCCTCATATCATCATCTTCGAAACAAAATATTGGTGATGGATTCCGGTAAAGGTGCGATGAGGCTCCCGCCTCCAACTGTGTAGCCAAACTTATGATATGCCTCTTCCTCGAGTAGTTTGATATAACTACTATTGTATCCCCCCCGAAAATGGTTAGTGACTCAAAGAACGAACATAACTCACTGACCTTTACTCTGGGGATCAACTCCTCAACCATGTTTACACTGTATCTGCCCAGTTTCGGATCAAGATATTCCGTTGCCACATTAACAGCGTCCACAAATTCTTCTTCAATCACAACGGAAATCATCATGGTATCGTCTTGCCTTGGAGCGACTTCTTGTTTTGGTACCACCGCGGTATTCTTCTTGAAAAATTCAACCAACTTTGCGTTCTCTATTGAGTATTGGACTTCATTTTTTAAAGCCACACAGTCCTTAATGTGCTTCCCAATGTCATCATGGAACTAACAGTACTTGTTCTTCCTATGCTCCCTCGGAGTCTGAAGAGGAAAAGGCTTGCGGAAATGAACATTTGCACGTGCCTTTTCAAAACACTCAGTCAACTCGGTGTAATGAGCTGGTCGGACCCATCTATTCGAAGCCAGTCTGACATACTGTTGGACTACTTGTCCTGTCTGTTGATACCGTTGGTTCTGAGTCGCCTGTTGAGGGGCCTGGTTTGTTGTTTGAACTCTCTGAGCTCGTGGTCGGAGAGTTGTGATCGGTTGGGTAACTGGTGGCCGGACATTCACCGTCGTCGTACTAGTTCTGGCTAAGTTCAGATCCTGATAGAATTGAGACATGGATTCTATCTCTGAGGCCCTGGTTTTCTCGACTAAGATTCTTTTTTTTATCTGATCTAACAAAGCTCCAAACGTCATCGCTTGCGTTTCTGCGATATTATCCTTCATTACCCCCGGAAGAAGACCCATTCGGAAGGCAGTCAATGTAACCTTGTCCTCACTGATAAGGGAAGGAAAATATAGATGTTTGGCATGTAATTTAGCTTACTAATAAGGTTAAGGCCAATGTATTTAGTGGTAAGGCCCAAAGTAAAGCACACATAAGAAATGAGGGACTTGAATGATAGTCCCCTAGAACTTGTTTGTAAATAGTAAAGTAGTGGGGTAAGAAGTCCACTCTCATAATGGTAAACATGTAATTTCACCCTCTACCCCTTTTCCTATATAAAGGACATTCCCTTTTTGGAAAAGGGCCAATAATTGAGTAAACATTACAACACTTTTTCCTTTTATCTTTTTCATTTCTAGCAATTCACTATTCATAGTTACGTCATACGAATATCCTCTAGTCCGACCCCTTCATACGAACATCTTCGTTCATAAGCCTCACTAAATAATCTCTGAGCGCATCACTCGCAGTACTCTATGTCCGTCTTGACTTGGATGAATCGCTTGGTATACTCTTTCAAACTTTCTCCGATCTTATGTCGACAATAAATGATGGTATCTCCGTTGGCACGAAATTGCTTATTTCCGACGAAGTGTTGTCGAAACATACTCTAGAACATATCAAAATTCTTTATGCACCCTTGAGGCTGTGGGTTGTACCACTTAGACGCGGCGTTCTTGAACGTCTGAGAGAAAGCTCTACACAAGAACTTGTCGTCATCGTCGTAGTTAATCATGAAGTTCTTGAACTGCTCAATATGGTTGTCAGGATCCTGAGTCCCATCAAACTTCTCTAGTTTAGAAATATCGAACCATTTAGGAAGATGTCCGAAGAGAATTTCCGGAGAGAGGGGTGATGACCTCCAATTATGTCCGACTTTGTACGTACTTCCCCCCGGTCGTCGTTAGTTATTGGGTACAACCTTTCCTCAGTCGGAAAAGTAAAGTGGTTGCTGACTCTGTAATCTTGATGATATCTATTAGATTAGGATTGCTTCCGAGTATTAACGTGATCCTCATAGTGCATTTTTCGCTTATGAGCACCATCTTTCTTCCTCGAATCATTCCTTCTCCTACTAGTCTGATGAGTGTGTTTATGCTTCCTCGGATCTTAATGTCTTCGATCCACCTTATACCTCGAATCAGTCTCCGAGGAGGAAGACTTATCAGAGCTCAATGAGATATACTCGCTAGATTCGGACGGCTCATACTTTTGCTCGGATCTAGCACGTCTTTTAAAATGCCGATGGCTTTTCCTGCGTCGGCTCTCTTTGGGTATAACAACATCTTGGATATGATCGGCCTTGATCCTTTCCTGTCGGACCTCGGATCTGACCCTTTTGGTACTTGCCACCATGGCATCCCTTTCTGCATTTAACATTTTGATGTCTTCTAGCAACTCTTTTCGCCTGACGACCAAAACTGACTCCTCTAAAAGCTCTTCCACATACTGATTCGGAGAATTACCTTCGTTCGTGACCTGCTCTTCCATCAGATGGTCTCCAGATTCGACACCAACTAAATCTCTAGTCGGATTAGTCTCGATCTCCCCACGAGTTTCTGTATCCATGATTTTTTTTGCTTTTAGTTTTCAAGGTTTTAGAAAATTAATTATGGGTACCAAACGGTTCCCACAGACGACGCCACTGATGAGCTCAGAGAATCTTTAGTGAGACTCAGAAGCGAGGATGTTCGTATGAGGGGGTCGGAGTAGAGAATATTCGTGTGATGTGAGTGTGAACAGTGAATTACTAGAAAAGAAAGGGACAAAAGGAATAAATGTTGCAATTATTGATCAATCATTGGCCCATTTTCCCATCAGGGAATGTCCTTTATATAGTAAATGAGGTGGAGGGTAAAATTACATATCTACCATCGTTATAGTGGATTTCTTACCCCCACTATTTGACTATTTACAAATAAGTTCTTGGAGATTATCATTTGAGTCCCTAATTTCTTATGTGTGCTTTACTTTAGTTTGTAGTCACTAAATACATGGACCTTGACCTTATTCGTGGGCTAAATTACATGTTAAACACCTATATTTGCCTTCCCTTATCAGTATTAATGTCATATGTATGCTTGAAATGAAAGTAAATATTAAAAATGTTCCCCTCATTTGTCGCCTTGGTGGCACTATGTCACTAACCATGATTTCCACTATTATGGTTGTATTTGAATCATTTGGAACCCAAGCGTTTATAATATATCGTTTCATAATGCCACCCCCAAATCAGGCATTGTAGTGTAAAAACCTGACGCTCCATCTTACAACTACCTACGGTTTTAATGACCCGATCGACCGTCAACCCTTTTGGAACGACTTGTATACCATTGCCGCCATTCGAAGTCCCCGTGAGAAATCTAGCTCGGTAAATAGCTGGAATAACTCCATGACCTCCTTTAACGATTGTTGTCACTTGAGGACCTCCGGTCCACGGGGTTCCAATTTTCCTGGTCTAATTTGTCAAATCGATAACCTTATTTCTTCTAAGATTGATAGAGCTCTTGTCAATGGCGTTTGGGATGATTTTTTTCAAAAATATTTTGCCCATCTCGACCCCCCTCGTACCTTGGACCACAGCCCCATTATTCTCTAGCTTACTACCATTTTTATGCCAACCCATAAACCTTTTAAATTCTTCAACATGCAGTAATACCATCATAACTTTCAAAGCATTATCTCCACTAATTGGAGCCCCCCTGCATGCGTAACCCTATGAAATCCATTGTTTATAAGCTCTTCTGGCTTACCCCCTTTCTTGACTCCCTTAACAAAATGGAGTTCAACAATATCAGTAATCGAGTCAAGGAAGTCCAGTATGCCCTTGCCCAGGCCCAACAAGGTTTAACTGGAAACCCTTCCGGTAACTCCCTCATTTCTATTGAGAAGGAGGCTACTAAAACCTACATTTACTATAGCCATGCTGAGGAATATTTTCTCAAACAAAAATCTAGGAGTCGTGGTTAAAGCCCGGAGACAAAAACTCAAATTATTTCCACAACGGTATTAGGCCGCGTAGGGCCCGTAACAAAATCTTGTCTATTTCCACTCGTGATGGAAACATTAGCAATTCTCCCATTGTTATATTTGACACCTTATTCCATCATTTTTATAACCTTTTGGGGTACCATGGCCCTGACCATTATTGTGGGCTTGACAGAATCAGATCTCTCATAAAGTCTTTGGCCTCACCCACTTTCAAGTCTAATATGATCAAGCCCATTTTGGATGAGGAAATAAAATGCGCCATTTTAGAGATAAACAATGATTAGGCTCCCGAGCCTGATAGTTTTATTGCCGGTTTTTTTTAAAATCTTATTGGCCGATTGTGGGGCTGGACGTTTGCGCTGGGGTCAAACACGACTTCTTTAAAGGGAAAATGAACCCTGCTTTGAACCAAACCCTGATTGCGCTTATCCCTAAAACGGACTCGCCTTCATCCGCCTCTGATTTCAGACCCATATGTTGTTGCAATGTTAACTATAATATTATTTCCAAGATCATCGCAAACAGAATAAAAACTGCCCTCTCGTCCCTTATCGGCCCCTCTCAATCAACGTTCGTCCTGAATAGATCTATTGTCGATAACATCCTCCTCACCCAGGACCTTACGCATGGCTACCAAACAAATCGGAAGGGCCCAATATGCGCCCTTAAGATCGACTGGATAAAAGCTTTCGATAACATCAGATGAGATTGTTGATTACATCCTGATTGCGATCGATTTTTCCTATCACAATGATAAATTGGATCATCCAATCCATCACCACCCCATCTTTTGCGGTCTGCATCAATGGAAATCCTACCATCTACTTTCAGAGGATGAAGGGTCTCCGCCAGGGATATCCCATCTCCTCTTATATTTTTGTTATTGTTATATAGGTTCTCTCTAGCATCCTGCAGAAGAAGATCCATAACCCCTCCTTCGGTTTTCATTGGAAGTGCCACAAACTCAAAATCATCAACCTTTGTTTTGCGGATGACCTTATGATCTTCTGCCGAGCCAACATCGAATCCATCAATCTCATCCATGAGGGTCTAAAGGAGTTATCTACCCTCGCAGGCCTCCAACTTAATTCGAACAAAAGTCATATTTACTTGTCTGGGACCTCGCCGGTCCTTACCTGTTAGGTATCTAGGGTCCCGCTCATCAACTCCTGACTCACCTACAACGACTGCCGATCTATTTTTCTCAAGGTCACCAACCACATTAAATCTTAGACGTCCAAGCACCTCTCCTACGCGGGGAGACTCCAATTAATCAAATCAGTTCTCTTCACGAGCCAGGTCTACTGGTCCTCGATCTTCATTCTTCCGGTCAAAATCCTAAATGAGCTTTCCCAACTCCTTCGATGCTTTCTTTGGTCGGGCTCGGAGATAAAGATCTCAGAGGCTAAGATTGATTGGGACAAATTCACTTTGCCTGCGGATTAGGGCGGCCTTGGGATCCCAAATCTTAAGATTTGGAATCTTGAGACTGCCCTGAAGCTTTTCTGGTCCATATTAACTGAAAACAAGAATTCAATATGGGCTCAATGGACTCTCTCAGAAAGAATAAAAAACAAAAGCCTTTGGACCCTTCATCCTCCTTCCAACACCAGTTAAAAGATGGAGGAAGATCCTTAATATGTGCAATCAAGCCATGGGATTATACAAAGTGCTTTTTGGAAATGGAAATGACACCTCGGTGTGGTATAATCCATGGCTCTTCCCAACTTCCTTATTAAGTCGCTTTGGCCAGAATATTATAAACTTGGCTCGGTTACGGAATATCACTATGGTTGCGGATCTTCTCTGCAACAGTAGGTGGGTCTGGCCCTCCCATGTCAGGGCCCCTTGTAGGCGCATACAAGCTCACATCACCGAAATCAGAAACTTCATTAATGCCCTCCCCTGGCTTCTGACGCGAATGATGTTTTCCTATGGATCCCCAACAAGTCAAAACCGTATTTTACCATCAAAAGCACCTACGCCGCCCTAAGACCTAGGAGAGACAAGGTTACTCAGGCTTCCTTAGTTCGTAACAAATACTTCATTCCCATATACTCATTTATGACTTGGATGACCATCTTCAACAAGCTCAGAACTCGGGATAAGCTCATCGTTTGGAATCTCAATATTCCACCTGATTGTGTCATCTGTTTGAATTTTCCTAAAACGTTTGAGCATCTTTTCATCATTTACCCTTATTCAGCCTCTATTGGGAGATCATCTCCAGGAAGCTCCTTCCCACAATGGACGAACCCACTTCTGACAAACTGCTTTTTGTTCAATTATTTATTACATATAGACTGAAAAAGTATTTAAATTTTCAAAAGCAAACAAGAGTTAAGTTCTTCACTACCGCTATCATAACGCGAAAGTTTCCTCTCTTACGTAACCTTATATAATATCACTTCATATTTGTAATTAGAACCACCGAAACCCTAAAAATCATAGGTAAATAATTAATTTATATATATTTATAATTTTTTAACCTAAAAAAAACAGATCACGACATAACACGACATAGACATATTTCCAAAACCTTAAAGTCCTCTTTCTTTCATAGTATTTGAACATATGATATCAGTACAACACCCATAAAATTCAAGTATGAAACTTTCTTCATGACATATTATTTCTAATGAACAAATGGATTTTTACAATTACACCACTTGGGTTCCTAGAAACAGGAACCCCAATGTGTTGGTGTTTCATGTTTGTGTTGTTTGTATATGTCAGTTCAACCATGTACTACTAGTAAGCTGTTGTAGAATTGTATGAATTAATTCCAAGTTCCTTGTAATAAGCTTTTTCTGCATTTGTCAACTTGCTTTTAAAAATATCCCATTCGCTTATGCATCTCTCCCTCACCTGCCACAAAATCCAACAAAATAAATTAATAAATTAATAAATACATAGTGTTTTTTAAAAGGCAAAAATGTAATTATGATAATATAAATTTAGAAAAAAAGTGTAAAAATTTATACCCCTTTCCATCCTGCTTTCCCATTTTCTGCCTCTCCCTGTATTAAGAAATAAAATAACTGAGTGTCTTGAATTTAATCTACTCTTTTTTTTAAATTGAAATAAAAATGATTATAAAAGAATTAAAATTACCTGGTTTCCCAAAGATGGAACAGCTTTATGAAGAATATATTGAGCATCAACAACTCCTATTTTCTGATGAGGTATCTGTTGTTTTATTTCAAGACAAATGCATCAAAGAATGTAATGGTATGTCTTGGTCTGAAGATATGAAGTTCTCGATGAATTCGTAAATGAGTACGTATTAAACCATATTTGGACGAAAATTGATCTTTTAGAGTTTGTTTTTAAATTTCATAGAAGCTGTATTCATTATATATTTAGACTAATTTTGTAAATCACCTACAAAGTCGGTAATCATCAATATAATATAACTCTTGAATAGGTTTGCTAGCAAATGTCACTACACTAGCATGAAAATCTATTGCTAAAAGCTTAAAGTTACTGAGACTGAAACTGCACTGAAATGTACCTTAATATGATCCAGATAAATTCGATAAATTTTGTGGATATATTTTCATATAAACATAAAACTAAGATAACATGAATAAGTAAATATGTATGGGAGCAAGAGTTAGACTTACATCTATACATGTTCCAAGGGCAAAATCAAGACCCCAACCATGGACTAAATCATTCTACAATATAAGAGTAAAAATGGTATTAGTTTGCACCACTCGGTGAGATAACATGAACAACAAATACTAAAATTTGAATAAGTAATCGATACCTGAATCATATGCCATACACATCGCCATGCATCTCTTGAAAATACTGGAGCCATGATTTCGACAAAACTACATTTTTTTAAAAGCAAGCATTATTTTAGATATGCTAGTATGTCAGTTTTGTTGTATATTCGGATTCGTTTATAAGACGAATAGTAGTTAACGAGGAATCCTACCCTGAACAAGGAGGCCGATTTAGACCAGCAGGACACCAGTTAGGCTGCTTACTAGTTTTCCTGGTTAAATCAAATAACAAAGAAAGTTACATTGCAAATACTTACAACATCCACAAAAGTTACAGTATCTGTTGGGGGATTGTCTTACGTGTGAACTTCACACTCTGGCCTTCTTATTGTCATCTCCCATGTTAAACGGCTTTCTGGGTCCAAACCAGGTTGGGAAATCTCTAACCCGTGTTTCCTCACGAGATTAATGTATCTGAAAGATAGGTAGAACGGAAACATGAACACAGAGTTTATACACTAAAAAGAATAGGAAGAATATTAGCTTGTAAAACTCACTCTTCTGCGTTGAAATGCTCAACTCCCAAATCTTCATCCCAGATGAATATGTAGTCATATGGTGCCACAATGTCCGGATGCAAAAACCGTTTTGCGTACCACCTTTAGTAACAAAATGCAACAAAGGACAAAACATAAACCTTGTGTTTGGTTCGTTAAATTTTTCACCATTCGCTAAAGAAAACAGTTTCATGTTCTTTTGAATATTCTTTGATTATGATTTATAAATATACTATAGGAGTAATTTAGTAGTATGGATACCATTTAGTCTGCTTTGGTATGCTAACATGTATAGCTCGGTTTGACCATTCAAATTCACTCCATTCGTTTACACGCCCGTCGTAATGAAAGAGAACGACAGTGAAGTTCTCCGAGAACTGTTGGTTAAGCAATTTTGAGTAAGATGAATAAGAAAGGGAAAACTGACGAGACTGAATGATGTAACCTTTTTAACGGAGGCATCAATATGGTTCCTTTGATCGTAGCCTACTGTAAAAGCAACAAGATACTTTGGCTTGATTTTCAAGTCTTCGTCAGGCATTCCCCATAACCTACGTGGGTATAGATCTGACTCGGCAGCGACAATGCCTGGTGGTAGTCTTTCTGCCCCTCGAGGATTTGATGCTGCCCAAATCTGAATTACAATCACAACTTATGAAACATGTTTAAAAAATTCTCTCACTAATTTAAACGTCCCTACAAAATTCAATCATAAAATTTATTTTCGTGCGCGCGAGGATTTTAAGAAACTCAAGAAATATTTAGGGACTTTGTATATTTCTAAGATATCGAACAATAAATCATGATAAAGCTAAAAATAAAGAAAAAAATAGTGTACCTTGGACGGATTATTTAACGTGGTGTTGTTTCCCGAAATCGGTTGAGTTGGTGCAGGCCCTGGAACAACAACAGCTATTTTATTCTCAATGCATCCACTGGAACGAGGAAGACCAACTGGAAGATTCAACTGCCACATCTTACCAGACATACAGACAAGAATTGTTACAGGAAAAGAAAAAACATATACGAAAACAAAATAGGATCTCGAATTAATATTCTTCTATTTCAGTACCTTAAAAGACAACACTGGAAAAGAAATTCCTATGAAAAATCCACAAGCTAGTCCAATAAAAGTTGTTAGAATGAACCTCATACCACCATTTGACTTCTTATTCATCAAACTGCAAGACACGAAGATTACGAAGCTAAATTAAAATTTGAGCTATACAAGTTCGAAATCGGAGCCTCTTCAGAATGAACGAATTCAAACCTGGATGTAAAGGTTCTCATTCTTTTATAAATCCAAGAAGCAGCTGTTTAGACCCAACAGCTGTTCAGACAACAGGTTTGTTTTTGTATCAAGACCTGATGATGTGCATTGTATAGAAGAGTTAGCATTAGTTTCAAAACCAAATGAAAGACAGGAAACCAGAACAATAGCTTGACTTGAACTTAAGCCCACTATTTGTCACGTCAAGGCCTCTTAAGAGCCACTTCAAGTTTACACTAAACACCGTAAAGCTTGAGATAAAATCAAAACTTAGCAAGTGCCATTACAATAAACATGACAAGAACAAGAACAAGAACATGAACAAGCACAAGACCAGCAACCATGTGATTCTCATTGACTAAAAACAAAGTCCACTCTTCGCATCGTCAACTTACAACTTAATTCGCAGCTAAGATAAACAGGTACGTCGCTTTCGATTGACAACTTATTCATAATGATAAACTCTCCATAACATAACTATTATTGAGACAAAAGCACTAAAGCTTGCTTGAAGTGGAAGATACAAAAAAAACACAACCAAAACATGTTCTCTACCATGAAGTTAGTTCATGCTACAACAATACCTATGGGTAATTAACTTATTTTTAATAAGAAATCAAACCCTAACCACTAAAACTACACGGACCATTGTAATCAAATAATGCTTCGGACATAGACAAAACAGAAGTACTGGCTACGATCGTTGAGACCAAACTCATGTCTGAAAAACCACCAATGAAAGTGAATCTCCATTGTAAAAACCTAGAACGTAAAAGACTCTAGAATTCGTTACATAGTTCAATATACTACTCATAAAATTCCGTAAAATCGAAGTGATCGATCTAATATAATCGGATCACAATTTCATGCGCGATTTCAATGTTATCATTCATCGATCGGATCAACCTAATCGAAAAGTTAAAAAAAAACCTAAATTACAACGAAAACGGAGGTTCTAGTTACATAAATCAATCAATTCAAGGAACATATTTTCTCAGCTACCAAACACCAAAAAAAATTAAAAAAATCGAAAAGAAAAGCCGATTGATAAGAAAACAAAAAAACATACCAGTAATTGAGTAAGAAAAACGAAGAAACCAAAGTAAAAACCGAAGAAATCTAATGATCTGAAATGAAAATTCAATGTCTGTAAAACAAGAATGGCGATCGAATTTCGAGTGCTAACTGTGGAATCGAATTGTTCTATGGGATATTTGTTCTTGTTTGTTTAATTTGTTTTTTGAATGTGAGATTTTGGAGGAGGGAAATATGGGAATTGGATATCGAGAGATATATTACGTGTGTGAGGAGTTGGGACCCTCCTTATTACGTGGTGGTATCCGATTGGGTGATTTTGTTTTTCTAGTTGTAAAACGTATATCGAATGGAGTTAATTTTTTTTCCATATAAAGTTTTTTTTATATATGGTAACATGATAAATATTATATTAATTCCTCTATAATATACTTAATACTGTTTTAGTTTTTTTACCATTTTCAGCCAAGAAAATACTATTAAAATTGATTGTGTGAGCAAGGATGCAATTAAAATGTATAATTCTTGAGGAAACTTGACTTTATATTTTTATTTTTATTTTATTCTTATTTTTATTTAATGAGGTTTTCGCACCAATTTTAGTATTTTCTATACCAATTCTTTTGAATCAGAAATAAATTGTGTGGCACTCAAGTGACTGGTGTCTATAAAAAAGTTAGCTATAAAATTATTCTTAGAAAATTCTATAAAAACGAACACTCGTAACTATTTTTAATAAAACAAAAGTTTTTAAAAAATATCCATAGATATTTATTCTAAAAAATTACTTTTCATTCAAAAGAAAAATTAATATATTTTATGACACTCGAAGTTAGAATTGGTCCAAACAACGCAAAAAAATAAAAAATATTAAAAACATAATTTTAAACAAATATATTATTTATAATTAGTATTCTATTAATTGTTCACCATTTTTAATATAGATAGTCGTATAAATGGATTTTTGCATAGAAGGTTCAATTACAAAACTAAAAACAGTCACCAATTAATTAACCAAACATGACATGTGTTGTTTGCTTACAAGTTATAGCTATTTATTGCTTCAATAACTGGTTCAAATATGTATAATTTTCCGATTAATAAGTTGTATTTGTAGATTTTTTGTCCTTGCAAATGGGTAAAAAATTATTATATAAAAGTTATACGTTGATCATTTTGAGTTACTTTTGTCCAACCCGATCCATAACTGAGAAACAAGTGTTATGGATTAGTCATTGATGGTCGAAGTGTCTATACCTTTTCAACTTGGTCAGGATAAAATTTTCAAGTGAGGGGTCAAGGGATTCCAAGGGGTACAAGTTCGAAACAAGGGGTACAAGTTCGAAACAAGCATAAAAGTTTAAAGATTTCAGCTTCACTTATGCGATAACGGCAGTTTCTTACTGTCACATGTAACGGTGAATAGGTAATGTCGGTTACATTTTCTGACATGAGGCGCAGTCGTACTCGTATGACTCTTCAGTTTTCTGTGGGTAGCATTGATTGATTAACATGATAGGGGTGTGTTGAGAGATTACGTAATTAGTGGCTATTGTTTAGGAGTGTTTAATGTAACTCCGTAATTAGTGGCTATTGTTTAGGAGTGTTTAATGTAACTCCGTAATTAGTGGCTATTGTTTAGGAGTCGTTTCGTTTATTTAGGAGACGTTACCTTAATTAGATTGGTGTAAGTTATTATATAAACACAGGAAGTGAATCAATCGAGGCATCTCATTGCTTTGCAATCTAGTTCACTCCAATTTTCTTTTAGGGTTTTTCTTTGAGCCATGTCTTTTCATGGTATCAGAGCCTGACATACACACACAATAAAACAATGGCCGGCGACGATGAAAAATCACCATCGTCACCAAGAAGGGAGATGAATTCACCATTTTTTCTCGGCACGGGAGACCGACCAGGTGACTTCATCACACCCACTCGTCTATGCGGTTCCGCTCGTGCTAATGCAACAAGCAGTACAATTGGAGTATCCTCTACTAAAAGCGCCACCGATCAACTCTTCACACCAGAACAATGGAAAGCTCTTGCAGGCTTAATTGGTAATGCTCCTGTTCAGGATGACAGGTTGAGTGGTAAGTTTGACACGAAGTCATGGATCATTGACACTGGGCAACTCATCATGTTACCGGTGATTTGTCTTGGTTATTTGACACTGTGGCATTATTTGACTGTCCAGTTGGACTTCCTAATGGTGAATCTGTCGTTGCAACAAAATCTGGTTCAGTTCGATTATCAGATAAATTAACTCTTAATAATGTTCTATATGTGCCGAAACTCAATTGCAATTTACTTTCGGTTTCACAATTGAATGACGACTTACATTGTATTGTCCAATTCAATTCTTATATGTGTGCTATACAGGACCACACCAGGGAGCTGATTGGGACGGGAGTTAGGCGAGATGCACTTTACTACTTCTTTAGAGATGAAGGTGATTCAGTACAACATGTGTCTGTCAACAAAGCAGAATCGACTTTGGAGTTGTGGCACAAAAGGATGGGACACCCTTCAGCAAAAATAGTAAAGTTACTTCCTCCGGTTGGTAGTCTTAAGGGTAGTTTAAATAAAGCTTGTGAAATATGTTTCCGTGCTAAGCATCCAAGAGACAAATTTACATTAAGTGACAATAAGGCAACTAGAATTTTTGAGAAAATACATTGTGATTTGTGGGGACCTTATAAACATGTCTCTTCTTGTGGAGCTCGGTATTTTTTAACTATTGTTGATGATTTCTCAAGAGCTGTATGGATTTATTTGTTGGTTGATAAAACAGAGGTTTTTCGTATGTTCATGTCTTTTATTGCAATGGTAGATCGACAATTTTCTCAAACAGTGAAAGTCGTTCAAAGTGATAACGGTACAGAATTTAAATGCTTGCTTGACTACTTTTCTGCAACTGGTATTTTGTTCCAAACTTCGTGTGTGGGGACCCCACAACAAAATGGGAGGGTTGAACGAAAACACAAACATATTTTAAATGTCGGGAGGGCATTACGCTTTCAAGCAAATTTGCCTATTTATTTTTGGGGAGAAAGTGTTCTGGCTGCTGCTCATTTAATAAACTGCACTCCTTCTCCTCTTTTAAACAATAAAACACCTTTTGAAATTCTATTTGGTACCCCTCCTTCATATGAGGAAATACGCACCTTTGGTTGCCTTAGCTTTGCTCATAATCAAAAATCCAGTGATGACAAATTTGCAAGTAGAAGTAGAAAATGTGTTTTTTTGGGTTACCCGTTTGGAAAGAAGGGGTGGAAATTGTTTGATTTGGACAGAAAGGAATCGTTTGTTTCTCGAGATGTCAAGTTCTTTGAGGATATTTTTCCGTTTAATAACCCAGGTGCTGCAAATATTATTCCAGAAAATATTGTGCCTACGGCGCATGTTGAAGTTGATCATGATTTTGCTGATTTTGGTAATGCTGATTTGCCTAACCCACAAGTCCAAACACAACCCCAAGAAGATCAAGCATCCCATTTTGATGCAGATCGGGACCCAGGTTTCAGGGAGGGTGGGCAGGTCCATACCGAGACTTCATCAGCAGCACAAACAGAGGCCTCTTCTCAGTCACAAGTTGTTTTGCCTGATAGGCCCGAGTCACCAGGACTTGATAATACACGCAATGGGCAGTCCGTTCCTATGGGAAGGGGGATGAGGAATAAAATTCCTTCAGTTCTATTACGAGACTTCGTTACTCATACTGTTGTAGCTGAAAGTCCATCTTCCGCCACTCCGTCTCCACAGCATCCCTCAGGTACCCCTTATCCCATAGCACATTATATAAATTGTGACCATTATTCTGTGAATTATCAGAAGTTTCTTGCATCTATTATTTCGAGCAATGATCCCAAGTCGTTCAAAGAAGCTATGAAAGATGTAGGTTGGCAAAAGTCAATGCAGGAGGAGATTCGGGCTTTGGAGGAAAATGGTACGTGGACGCTTGAACCTCTTCCAAAGGGTAAGCGTGCTTTGGGAAGTCAGTGGGTTTACAAAACCAAGTATTCCTCAAGCGGTGATATTGAAAGGCTCAAATCCAGATTAGTAGTTTTGGGGAATCATCAAAAAGCAGGTATTGATTATAATGAGACTTTTGCTCCGGTTGCCAAAATGACTACGGTACGTGCTTTCTTGGCTATTGCAACTTCGAAAAATTGGGAACTTCATCAAATGGATGTTCACAATGCCTTTTTGCATGGAGATCTTGAGGAAGAGGTTTATATGAAACTTCCCCCTGGATTTGAGAGTTCTTATCCAAACTTGGTCTGCAGGTTACGAAAATCTCTTTATGGGTTGAGACAGTCTCCGAGATGTTGGTTTGCAAAGTTGGTCACGGCTCTTAAAGGATACGGTTTCTTGCAATCCTACTCTGATTATTCCCTTTTTACTTACACTAAGGGCAATGTTCAAATAAATGTGCTAGTGTACGTCGACGATCTTATTATTTCTGGGACTGATTCCGCTGCACTTAAGGCATTTAAAGCCTATCTCAGTGACTGTTTTAAGATGAAAGATCTTGGCAATTTGAAATATTTTCTCGGAATCGAGGTGGCAAGGAGTTCAGCTGGTTTGTTCTTGTGTCAACGCAAGTACACGCTTGACATTATTTCGGAGGCTGGATTATTGGGAGCCAAACCGCGTGGCTTCCCGATTGAGCAAAATCACAAATTGGGTCTCGCAAACGGGGTGCTTTTGTCGAGCCCTGAATCCTATCGTAGATTAGTGGGTCGGCTCATTTATCTGGCAGTGACCCGTCCAGATTTGGCCTACTCGATTCATATATTATCTCAGTTTATGCAGGAGCCCAAAATTGAGCATTGGGAGGCAGCTTTGAGAGTCGTTCGTTATTTGAAAGGTACTCCGGGTAAGGGTATTTTGTTACGTGCAGATAGTAATCTATCTCTGCAGGGTTGGTGTGACTCTGATTGGGCAGCATGTCCAATAACTAGACGCTCTTTGTCCGGATGGCTTGTGTTTCTTGGACAATCTCCTATTTCTTGGAAGACCAAGAAGCAATACACAGTTTCTCGCTCGTCTGCAGAAGCGGAGTACCGAGCTATAGCAGCCATTACTTGTGAGCTCAAATGGTTGAAGGGGTTGCTTCTGAGCTTGGGCGTGCACCACCCTCAGGCAATCCAGTTTTTTTGTGATAGTCAGTCAGCCCTCCATATGGCCAAAAATCCGGTATTTCATGAACGCACCAAACACATTGAGGTTGATTGTCACTTTGTTCGGGATGCAGTAGTCGATGGTTTGATTGCTCCGTCATATGTTCCTACTGGTGCACAATTGGCGGATATTTTTACAAAGGCCCTTGGAAAGAAACAATTTGATTATCTTCTTGGCAAGCTGGGCATTTTTGAACCTCATGCTCCACCTTGAGGGAGGGTGTTGAGAAATTACGTAATTAGTGGCTATTGTTTAGGAGTGTTTAATGTAACTCCGTAATTAGTGGCTATTGTTTAGGAGTGTTTAATGTAACTCCGTAATTAGTGGCTATTGTTTAGGAGTCGTTTCGTTTATTTAGGAGACGTTACCTTAATTAGATTGGTGTAAGTTATTATATAAACACAGGAAGTGAATCAATCGAGGCATCTCATTGCTTTGCAATCTAGTTCACTCCAATTTTCTTTTAGGGTTTTTCTTTGAGCCATGTCTTTTCAGGGTGTGTCACGGCTTACATATAAACACATAGTCTTTTCCTTCTTTTTTTACCCTTTATTTTAATTATTTTTTAAGATAATTACCGACTTCCTAGGCAAAACCACTACGAAGAATTGGGTAAAAAATAATAAGAAATCCTTTACGATAAGAATTTTATTGCAAACCGCACCACTCGATAGATTTTGTTGGTATTGGGACTTTTCGCACACACTTGGTACTTTCAATACCTTTTCAGCTTATAATGCAGCTTTGTGGATTTATTTACAGTTCAGTTCAGAGTAATCAGTTTTTGCTATAGTAGATTGGGTTTTGGTAATATGAAAAAATCTAAATATGTAAATCATATATGGATATTTTCTAGTTGTATAAATGTGGCCTTATCATTTTATTCATTGGAATCTTTGGAACAACATATTTTACTCCCTTGAAGAATATGAAAACTCAAAGGGTGTTCATTTAGTTAGTTGCCTTGCCGAAGTTGTCTGGATGAAGTCCAACCCAACTACTATTAAGATTAGACCCATGAGTATGACTTTAATAACCTTTAAAAATATTTTTTATGAGGCATGTAACTGTTACACTCTTGCTCTTGAATGTACCCCATTACAGGTCACTATTCTACGAGAGACTTTTTTAGAAGAAATGCATTATAATGAATTTATCACGGCAACCTTCAATCTTTGTAGACTCCGAAAGGGGAATATAATTCAACATGGCCAACTTATTTAGCTCCTCGTGACTTTAGCTTTATTTTTCTCAGTTATATTTTATTTTTACTTTATTTCCTCGAGTTAACTTTTTCAATATTACAGATTATGGTAGTTTTTTTGTCAGTGGCTGCTTGTAAATGAGACAAGGTGTTTGTAAATATCGCTAAATTTTTAGCTGAGCGTTAGCAAAGGAAATTTCACAAGATATTTATTGTTGAGAATCTTGTCAAGTCTGGTTTTTGGACCATGAAGAACATTGAATGTGCATATCAAGTTCTATCAACTCTTAAACAATAATGGGCCCAAGTGATGGCAGCAATGACCCTTGTTTTCTTCCAAGTTGTGTCTTTCATCTAACACCAAGTATCACAAGTGTTAGAATGCCATTAGGGCCGCTCACATTCTAAAATGCCCTAAAATTCAAGGACCTAAGGGCAAGAAATCTGTCAAATGTTGGAACGATCAAAATGATTTGACTAGAATCAATGATGAAGTTAGCTAAGGTAATGCTACAAATGCATCAACGCCTTCTGCTAAATGAAAAGCTTCAAATTCATGGGATAGTGTCGGGGAGAACACCTCTATTGAGTGTGTGGGGGCCTTTGCATCTAGTTATATGGTTAAGAGAAACCATGAGGATAAATATTCTGCCAAAGTTGGGCATGTGAGGATCCAGGACTTGGGTCATGCAGTCGTCCGCTATAGGAGATCTTCTCGAAAGCTTCTTATAACTCTAATAGATGTGGGTTTTGTCAAGGTCTTTTACTGGCAGATTATATCGGGTGTTGAGGTAAGAATTATAGAGTTTCACCATTTTAGCTATGTTAGTAAGTGTTTTATGTTCAGTATCATTCGACTGTTCATGAGCAGTACCATGTGATGTTTCCTGATTTTGTTAATCTTGAAAGAACCCTTGAAAAACCTAAAGACATGATTGCTACTGAAGCAAAGCTTACTATGGTTCATAATGAGTTGGTGGTTGTCATGAATAATCATCAGCCGTAGAGTCATGAGTACTAGAAATCCACGAACAACCTTAAGAAAACTCATGAATTTGAGGTAAAACTTTTGGAGGATGAGAGAATAAAGTTATTGAATAAAGTAGATATTTTAGAGTGTATTGAAAAAAATAGATGCATCGAATAGGATTGGCTCGTGAGCATGTTGTGGATATAAAAGAAAGGGTAATATTTGGCTTTCTTTATGATTTTTTTTGATTTGAACTTAGGTTCGTCCTAACAATTACTCATGAAGATGTTTGGCCGGAAGGGGTTGTGATAGAATCCCTCAGATATTTTGGTGTTGGTACTTCACGGTGAACCTTTTTCTAGCCGAGTTAGAAGTTTTGAATTCCCTTATAAGAACATATACCATAGAAGATGATCATAAGAACATCTACCATAGAATATGATCACACAATTAAAGAATAATGGGTCAAGTTCAGTGATGGTGGAGAGAAAACTCTTTGAACCCTGCCAATGTTTACTTTGATTGTATTTTGCTTGTTTATTTTTAACCAAATTCCTTGGGGTTTCAAGCCAACATTTTTTATTTCTTGATGTTTTATTGTGCTAATAGATGCTCAAATGGGTATATCCACCATTTTTTTTCCATTGCTTTGTTTTGTATTAGGCTTCAAAATTCTTTAGAGGTGACTAGTATATGTTAGGAAATTTGTTCATCATAAAAACATTAAATGACTTGAATTAAGTCTTAAGATAGTATCAGTTCAATTGTAGTGGCCTCCATGTCAAACTTTTCAAGGCTTGAACATATATATTTATTTAAGTCTTCTAAAACTTTAGAGTGATTTCTGACCTCCTCATATTTAGATGTCAAAGTTGTTCTTGGTCTTTTAAGACTTGGGAGTGGCATGATGTTGACTTCATTTTGTAATTTATCAAATTTATATCATTGATCTTTGTTAGGAAAGTCGATCTTTCAGATCATACATCTAATTCAACATAAACTTAAGGCAAAAAATAATTTGTGGGTCATGCTACGTAGGTGTACCAATAAAATATTCATATGCCCCCAGGTTAGGATTGAGTATACCACCGAAAAATTGAAATATATACAAAAACTCATGTTTGCGTGGAATGAGGATAATATTGCTCCATATAAAGTTTCAAATGTTTACTATTTCAAGGATGTGGAAGGGGTTTGCCTTGTTCATGAATTACCTTAAATGTTCTTCATTTGATATTAACTATAAATGTGTAAGAGTCTTCCCAATTACGACTAAGCTTGTCGTCCCTAGGGTTCTTAGTGTGCTGAAAACCTTCCTTAACACTTTGTAGCCCACTTGGAAGCTTCAAACTCACACCTTTGAGTCGCATCTTATCCACATTAGCGTTTTATAGTGTTGAACTCTTAAGTGTGTTTTTGTTCTTTTCTCTTTTGTCATGTTCGTACTTTATTTTCTCCTTTCGACATTGTAATCTTCTTCATAGTTAATCACCATGTGCAAGGGCAGTAAAGTCTTGGTTGGGACTACTGCATCCATCCCATGTACTAACAATAAAGTTCTTTAACCGGTGGTTTGTCCAAAGAATGGGCATATATGGTCACAATACTTAATAGAAGAACTCATACCATTTGGAAACCGAGCCTTGCAGTTTTTTTTCAGACTATCAACTATACTATTATCTATTACCTCCACTTAGTCGTTAGCTTAGGGATAAAATGACTTGAAATTTTTTGTTGGATGCCACCAAAGAGGCAGAAAAAGGACATTTTAGTATTCTGGAACTGGGTCCCATTATCAGTAGTGATTACTCTTAGAACACCGAACCTGCAACAAATTTTTTTTAATGAATTAATCATTTGGATTTAGTCTATATAAAGGTTATGTCTTGACCCACTTGTAAAAATAGTCAATCCAAGCTAGCAAGTATTGTTATCCTATGAAGCCTTACAAAAAATGGGTCGACGAGATCTAGCCCCCGCCCTTCAAATGTGTAGGGTTTATATATAGTTTCTAAAGGAACCGACATCTTCTGTGGTAGATTTGCAAACCCTGACAAGTATCGTATCCTTTATTTTGTTTAAATGGTGAATATTGACTAGAGATAACCTGGCAAAAGTGTTATTATTTCTAGGGTCCAATACCCACATGGGCCAAACTTTCAACGTTGCGAAGCTCATCCAATACGTCGAAAGATTAGTCCGGACCTAAACACCACATGAGAGGTTTCAAGAATCTTTAACAATATATTGTTCATCCTATCCAACGTAATTATTTGACTTTTGTTTCAACTCACGAGTAAGCTGGGAGTTCTCTTGTTAGAAGGTAATTTTGAATTATTAACGTCCAATCCTCATATGTTTCAATTGTATTTATTTTAATTTTCATGCCATCAGAGATGTTAGACTTCTTCAAAATTAATGGTCGTTCTTGGTATATGACCCATAATGTTAAATTGGATCTTGCTACCGAAGCTAAGTAATCCACCAAAGAAGTTTTGTTGCTCTATGAATCTCTTCAAATTGTATTTATTCAAATTTTCTTGTAAATTTCCTCAACTTGTCTAGATATATGGTAAGGGTATTCTTCCTTACTTCTTCCTGACTAAGACTACAACTTCATACTCGATTTAATTATTGGTGGTCTTAAAACTAAACTGTAAAGCTTAATATACAGTCTCCCTGAAGGGTTATGTCATATAGATTCAATCACCACAGTATGAGGGATATTAGTTTCCGTCTACTTGGACTTCCCGTACTGGATATAGGGGTTCTTTATGGAACATCGCTCTCTTAGAATGTTATTATATCAATAAATCACCTAGTTCATTGGGCGTTGATAGTTTTCTTCGGCCCAAAGCTTAAATGGTAATCGTAAAGTTCTATGGACCAATGAGTCGTGTGTCCCAAAATATATGGTCAATGCAGCACCCTTTGAAGTGAGAAATAGGTTCAGACAACAATAAAATATCCAGAGAAATAAGGCCTTATTTCCCTTTATGCTACTACTAATGCAATGGCCAACGTCTCCAACCGAATATACCTTGTTTTTGTATCCATAAGAATCTCGCTTACTTAATAAATGGGTTTCAGATTCTGATCATCTTCTTGTAATAAGGCAGCACTCACGATATAATCAGATATGACCAGATATATATAAGGAGTTTTTTTAGATACTAACTTTGACAATACATCCGGAAAGGTTATATACTCTTTAATCTTGTAGAAAGCTTCATCACACTTTTTTCATCCACTGAAACTGATGAGCCATTTTCAAATCTTAAATAAAGGAGATCACTTATCTGAGAAACATAAGCTAAATATATTAAAATAAAACAACCTACTGGCCAACACATGTACTTCTCGTATTGACCTCAAAGGATATATTGGTTTTTATTTTTTAAGACCAACAAATTTGTATCCATAAAAGTTTTGTTTCATTATTTTTACTATATTTTGTTGCAAAAATAGGAGTAATCTGGTTACGAAATTAATGTAGTAAATGTTTTTTGTTTTTTTATAAAAAAAATATCATATTTTTCAAATTATAGCTCTAAAACAAATTTCAAAAATACAGTTGTTTTGTTTTTTAAAGATGAACAAAACTAGATCCATGAAAGATATTTTTTTTATTTTATTATATTTAGTTGCAAAAATAGAAATAATATGGTTGCAAAATTAGTCTTAAAAATCAATTGTGTTCAATTTGCATAATTAAGATTAATTTGGGTGCGAAAAACATAATTGTGTTCCAGTTGCGTAATTAAAAGTAATTTCGTTACAAAAATAGGAAAAAACATTCACCAAACATAGAACTTATAGATCTCATTTTGTTCGTCTTTAAAAAAATAATATTGATAATTTAAATTGTTTAGCGGAAATTAAAAAAAAATTATTGACTAAATACTTTATTATAGTCAATAGTCGATGGTACTTAATTGTATACATTATTAGAATAGACTATAATATTATTAAGATATATTCTCATCTTATATATATGGCTTTAAATTGTACAAATTGTTATGTTAATAATAAACTTATTTCTCGTTTCAACATGATATCAGAGCCACTATGGTTTTCATAAAAAACATATCTAGATGGAAGAATGAAAAACTATGTTAGATTTGGTTCATGTCATTTATTTAGAGTGGAATAAAACCATTCGTATATATTTACAACGCATAGAGAGGGATAATCACTCAACAAAATATCTTATGACGGATGATACAACAAAAAGTTGGGTACGTGATGATGCTCACTTTTTTTAGAAGTATGAAACACGATCACCATTGATGTACTCAGTCTTTTAAATCATTGTGAGTAAATTAAAGAGTTAATGAAGTATTTTAGAATTTCTATATGCCGGAAAAGGTAATATTTCGCGTGTCTATGATGTTTGTAAAGTTTTTTATCGTATTGGAAAAAAAAAGTCTCTTACGACGTATTTTATGGAGTTTAAACGTATCTACGAAGAACTTAATATTTTGTTACCCTTCACTATTGACATTAAAATTCAACAATTGCTACGAAAACAAATATTTGTAATGAGTTTTCTTGTTGGTTTTCGTTCATAAGTTGAAAGTGTTAAATCTCAAATCCTTGCGGGATCTAAAATACCATCTCTACATAAAACTTTTGCAAGAACATATTGAACCAAAAACTCGCAGACAATACAACCTCTCACTAGTGCAATAATCAGTCGCGATAAACCTGGTGTTTTTTATAATCAAGATGGCTATGATAGCTGTGGTGGTCGTGGCACTTATGGTTATAGTAATTATGACAGATCTGTTAGTCGTGGTGGTCGTGCTGGATACACCGACTGTGGTGCTCATGGTGGATACAAAAATTGTGATAGTCGTGGTGGATACAATAATCGTGGTGGTCTTCGTGGTTATAATAGTCACAATGGATACAATAGACACAATATTCGTGGAGAGTATGGTAACCATGGTGACACTAATAGTTATTCAGGACGTGTTTTTTGAGATTTAAGCAATATAAAATGCTTTTACGGTCATGAACGTGGTCAAACAAAGTGGAATTATCCTCAACTACCGTAACAATTTGCTAATATGGCAACTAACAAGAAACCTTATTTAAATGTTATTAAGGAATATGCTCAATTTACTAGTGATCTTACAAATTACGTAGCTTGTGTGTTAGGTAACTCAATACATGTTTTTTTTTCTTTTTCTGATTGGATCATTGATTTTGCTGCCATAGATTATATCATAGGTAATAAACAAGTTTTTACTACTTTTTCAAATACGCATCATTCAAAGGTAAAATTGGCAGATGGATCATTATCCCGTGTTTTAGGTTCGGGGACTGTCCATCCCACCAAAAATGTTTCTTTGATATCTATTTTATATCTCTTACGGTTTTCAATTAACCTTATTTATATTAGCAAACTAAATAAAATACTAAAATTGTTTTGTCATCTTTTACTTCGATCATTATATTTTTCAGGATCTTATGGTGAATTAAATAATCGGTAGTGGGCATGAGAATATAAGTCTCTATTATCTTGATAAATACGATCATATATTTACTATGTGTTCTAGCATCACATCTCTATTTGAAGCATGTTTTCGCATGGGACATATATTTTTAATATCTTTAAAATAATTTTATCCTAAATTTTGGCATTTGACATCATTAAAGTGTGAGTCATGTCAATTTTCTAAACATCATCGCCTTCCACCATATTCGCGTATCAATAAACGGACTACGTTTCCTTTTGAAATAGTTCATTCAGATGTTTTGGGTCTTCGTTATATTATTTTTAAAACTAGTTTTAAATATTTTGTTAGTTTTATTGATGATTATTACCGTTTTACGTGGCTTTATTTATGAAAAAATTCTCTAATTTATTTTCTATATTTTGCATATTTACTACAGAAATTAATACTCAATTCAATTATCATATTCGTATTTTAAAAAGTGATCAGGGTAAAGAATATTGTTCAACTGCATTTCAATTATTTATAGAACAAAAAAGAATACTTCATCAAACTTCGTATGTGGACACATCATCTCAAAATGGTGTTGCTGAAAGAAAAAATAGACATGTTCGTGTACTTCTTTTTCAAATGAAAATACCAAAATCATTTTAGGCAGATGCGGTTTCCAATACATGCTTTTTAATAAATCGTATGTCCTCTGTTGTTCTTTCAAATAATATTCCATATTTCATATTTTTTTTCATCTAAACCTCTATTTCATGTTGAACCACACTTTTTTGTACTTGCTTTAATATGGATGTAATTCCTACTAGTACAAAATTAGATCCCAAATCCTTAAAATATATTTTTCTTGGATATTCCAGGGTTCAAAAAGGTTATAAATGTTTTTCCCCGTCTTTTCAACGGCACGTAGTGTCTAAGGATGTTATATTTTAAGAATATGTTCCATTTTTATTGTTTTGTCCAATATGGATCCACAAACAACTATTGTCGAAAATAATTTACTCGTGTACACTACCATTCAAGAATCTGATGTATTGCTTCCACCATATCGACCTCCCAGTAAACATGTTTATTCTAGACGTAAAATACATCCTCTATCATGTCCAATATAATTCCTTCATTCCGAGATCCTGACACAACTGATAGTGAGTCCATTCTTGATCTTCCCACTTCTCTTCAAAAAAGTAAAAGACAATGTACTTATCCAATTTCCTATTTTGAAAAATATGATTAATTATTTGTTTCTACTCGAGCTTTTATTGCATCTTTGGATTCTATTTTTATTTCTGAAACTGTTTGTGAAGCTTGATATCATTCTGGCTGGCAAGCTGCAATGTTATGAAGAGATAAGAGCATTAGAAGACACTTGTACTTGGAAGTTGGTTACTTTACCTACTAGAAATAAAGGTATTTGTTGTAGATTAATGTTTAATGTCAAAATGAACTAATATAGGACGATAGCTCGTCTCAAAGCACGATAATCGCAAAATGATATGTTGAAATTTATGATGTTGATTACTTTAAAACCTTTTCTCTGGTAGCTAAGAATATCTTTATTCGTTTATTTATTTCTTTACGAACTTCAAATGATTGACCATTTCATCTGTTATATATCAGAACTACATTTTGACATCTAGACCTCCAAGAAGAAGCCTATATTGAGAAACCACCGAGATTTGTTGCTCAGAGGGAGATAAGAAAGGTATATCATTTGTATAAATCATTGTACAGATTAAAGAAAAGTCATTGTGTGTGGTTTGGCAAGTCCAGTGGTGCACTAAATGAATTTGGGTTGAAGAAAAGAAGTTCTGATCATTTTGTTTTTTTATAAACATTATGGAAAGGATATTATACTTGTGATTGTATACGTTGCTGACATCATTATTACTAGGAATGATTGTAAAAAAATAATTGCTTCACATTTTTACATTCACAATTTCAATCAAAATATTTTAAACCATTGAAGTATTTTGGGGGTTTAAAATAACAATAAACAAGAAAAGTATACTTCTATTGCAGAGAAAATATGTTTTGAATTTGTTGATGGAAATAGAAAAGTTATGAGCAAAACCATATAATACACCAATGGTTCCTAATTTTCAATTACCGAAAAATGATGGAGAATTATTTAGTGATCAATAAACATATCATCGATTAGTAAGAAAACAAAATTATCTTACAGTAACTCGGCCATACATTGCATATCCAGACAATGTTGTAAGTCACTTTATGTCTTTACCAACGGTATATCACTGGACAACTCTTGGTTATATCTTGTGTTATCTCAAATTATCTTCTGAATTCGGGTTGTGGTATGAGAGTAATGGTCATACTAATATAGAGTGTTTTGTGGATGTAAATTGGGCTGGAACTAAAGTTGATAAAAGATTGACCATTAGTTATTGTGTTTTTGTATGGGGTAATTTGGAATCTTGGAAGAGTAATAAAAAATATTATATGGAGATCGAGTGTTGAGGCTAAATATAGACTCATGGATAAATTTACTTGTGAGATAATTTGGATTTTATAGTTGTTAAATGATATTAGCACGAGGACTACCATGCATGCGAAGTTATGTAGTGATAATCAAGCGGCGCTGCATATTGCGTTTAATCCCGTCTTTCACGAAAGAACGAAACATACATAAATTTATTGTCATTTTATTCACACAAAAAATCGACAAAATCTCATTCATACAAGATATGACAAAATAGGACAACAACTATGAAAAATATTTACGTAAGCGCTCAATGGATCACAAATTACTTATATTTGTAACAAGTTAGGCATGATTAATATGTATACTCCGTCTTGAGAGGGAGTGTGATTTTGTTTCAGTCTTTCGATCAATCTTGCACTTCGATGTTATTATTAAGCTATGATAGTTTCAAGTACTTTCGCACAAGTTTGATGGGGAGTGTTAACAGAAATAATAAAAATATATTATTGTTATAATAGTCAATAATAGTTAATTTTATATATTATTAGGGTAGATTAGAATATATATATATATATATATATATATATATATATATATATATATATATATATATATATATGGCCTTAACTTTACAAAATTGTTATGTTTTTCAACAAATTTTATAAGTGATGTTATTTTGGTTTATTAGTTAACTAAGTTTTTAGTTAGATTATAATAATTATATGACGTTAATTATTAAATCTGAATACTAAAATATATGTTTTATAATTAGATGAATATGTAAAAATTAGGCTTCATTGAATGTTAAAGATAAATTTAATTTTTTTGAATGGGTATATATGCAAAATAATTTTATAGATATTAAATATATTATTTGTGTAATAAATGGTATTATGTAAAATTAAAGATTTAAATGAGTTGATATATATATATATATATATATAAAAGGCGATCAAATCTCAATATAAAGAATTTGACCAATATCACTCATAACCGTTGATATATGAATTTTGGTGGGTTTGAATTTTCATTCAGATAATAAATATAATATTGATAATGAGAGAATATTTAATTTATGATTGGTTAATTAATTTTGAAACCATAATTGATAATGCATGACAATACGATAATGTGAAGTTGAAGTATGAATGTTTGGATTGTAGATTTTATTTTACATCTGTGTTGCATTTTTCCGAGTATCATAAGTTTCGTTCCGTGTAGAAAATTTGGGATCATTTTTATATCGTATTTGTTATTTGTGGATGATGTATGTGTTTTTGTATGAACAATATGAGATCATGTATGGACATTATTCGGTCATGTGTGGATGATATGAGATCATGTGTGGAGGTTATGTGTCAATAATATTTATTTTGCATAGATGACATGAGGTCTTTGTGTGGACGGTGTAAGTTATGTGTGAAAGACTCGTATATTATGTGATTCATTCATCATTTCATTCATGATAAGTTTCTTATGGTTTTCTTTAAATATATTTATATTTTCTATATGTTGTGTTGTTTATTATGGTGAACGGTGGTACTCACCCTTATATAATTTCATGCGAAAGTATCACATAAAGCTCACGACTTGCTTGGTCATGTGAAGAACCTTAGTATATAGTTTGTATATTATTGTTAGCCATTAGTAAAGTTAGGAAACATGTGGCTCAATGTAAATTTAGACTCGTATAGATTTTTTTTTTGTATTTAGTTTCAATTTACGCTTCATATTATTTAACGTTGAACATCAAACTCTTTGAGACTTCGATATATGTTTATATGACGTAAAGTTTTCATCTTTTTATTTTCTAGTTATATACGACCATTATCTTATATATTTTTTATTAACATCTCGTAGGATCGGTGAGTGATAATTTGGTATAAGAGCATAGGATTAGTAGGTGCTGTAAAATTTATAGACGTGATATAATCAAGACAACAAACCATGATAATGATTTGAATAAATGAATATTATATGGGTCTCATAGTTTGACATATGTTATGCATCGTGGGAGTATGAAAATTAATAAGATTCTAAATGACTCTTATTGATAGTCGGAAATGAAAAGAGCAATTTCTAATACGTTTGTCAATGTTTGATTTGTCAACAAGTCAAAGTTGAGCATCAAAAATCTGATGCTTGCTCCAACCTTTACATGTTCCCAACCGGAAATGAGAACATGTGAAAATAGATATTATACAGAGGTTTCCACGAACTCAAAATGGATATGACTTAATTTGGATTATCGTTGATAGACTGACAAAAATATCGCAACTTTTACTAGTTAAAGGTACTACTACATTGGACCAATATGATCGTTTACATGTATGAAAGACTTTCAGTCTCCATGGTGATAGAAATACTAATACTTTACGGATTTCTAATCTAACTTATGGAACCATGAAGTTAAATCATCCTATAATAATGCGGAATAAATACTTACAGGATGTAGACATTCTTTGATCTTCAGATTCCTGACTTAGAGCAGATGATCGGCGATCCTTTGCTAGGTTATTGATTCTTCTAAGAGATGGCAACCAAAACACACTTTTGTAATTGATTCGAAGGAAGAATCAATTTGTTTTTCTTAAATGATTTTCTCTCTGTATTTTCTTTTGTTGCTTTCAAGAATGAGAAACTCATTCTTATATAGAACTGAAGTGAGAAAACGGTTTTTCATTAAGTAATTGTCTGTAACTTCCAGACATTTACTTAACGAAGACCAGTAACGGTTCTTCTCTCTTAATTGTCTGTAACTTCCAGACAGTTACTTAATGAAGACCAGTAACGGTTCTTCTCTCTTAATTGTCTGTAACTTCCAGACAGTTACTTAATGAAGACCAGTCCTTATTAAATTGCCACTCTTAGGGACCATAACCTGGTATTATTTTGTTTTACAAAATTACCCCAAAACTTTACGTTTTGCTTAAGTTGTTTATTTCCGAATCCAATCCTTCACAGTATTCGGAATTAAACCTGGTATCTATACAATTACCTCCATGATACATATTTTATCTACTAGTCCATTCTTTTCTTTATGATTACTTTTATTGGACTAATATTAACGATAGTTCGATACATCGATACGACATGTGACGGTCCAACTTAATGGAGAAATTCCAACAATCTCCCACTTGGATCATCATATGCTACTATAGGATGCATCCACTTAATGAACGTTCTAAATTTCTATCGTCACATAGATAACCTTAACAATCTCGTAAATGACTATTAACGACATAGGACTAAAGTCATCATCAATGCATTTCAAGCCGCAAATAGATGCATCAGTAATCACGATATCGCAACAATCAACTACATGGATCTATCATGGTGCATAGCATAAGAATAATATGAAATGTAATCTTACATATCTATTCTTAACTAGTCCCACTTAATTGGAGGTCTACTTACAGCAGAGTACGAATAATCAAATACAAGAGCACACTGAAAACTTGTATATAAATATGTTTGCATTAATGACCTTAAGTTCGCGAATATCATAATACAAACAAATTTAATAGCTTAATACAAACTCCCACTGAAACTAATAATCCTCTAAGTACACAACACCCATGTTAATGGTGTGTTCAATAAAAACTTTAGGTACTAATGCCTTCGTAAGAGGATCTGCTAACATTGAGTTTGTCCCTATGTGCTCCACACTAATTTGACCACTCTGTACTCTCTCTTTAATAGACAGGAACTTGATATCTACATGTTTGGACTTAACCGAGCTCCTGTTACTGTTTGAATACTGAACTGCCGAGTTATTGTCACAATATAATCTAAGGGGTTTTTCTATCCCTTCTACGATTCGCAGTCCCGTGACAAAATTTCGCAGCCAAAGCGCCTGATTGGATGCCTCGAAACAAGCAACAAATTCCGCAGCCATAGTGGAAGATGCAATGAGTGTTTGTTTAACACTTTTCCATGATATTGCACCTCCCGCTAAAAGGAATATAATGCCTGAGGTTGAACGACGAGAATCCTCACATCCGGCGAAATCCGAGTCGAAATACCCTATGACCTCCAGTTTATCCGACTTCTTATATGTTAACCTGTGATGTTTTGTTTGTTGCAAATACCGGAGAACTCTTTTGACTGCTTTCCAGTGTTCTATCCCCGGATTACTTACGTATCTCCCTAACACACCCACCACAAAAGCAATGTCTGGCCGTGTACAAACTTGAGCATACATCAGACTTCCAACAGCCGAAGCATATGGAACCTTTTGCATTTCCTCAATCTCAAGTTTTGTCTTTGGGCATTGCTTAAGGCTAAAATTTTCACCTTTTGATATAGGGGTTTCCTTTTCTTTGCTGTTAGCCATCCTGTAACGTTGTAACATACTCTCAATATACGCCTTTTGTGATAAACTCAAAATTCCATGGGATCGATTCCTGTGAATTTGAATTCCTAACACAAATGATGCATCACCAAGATCTTTCATATCGAATTTGTCCGAAAGAAATTTCTTGGTCGTATGTAACAATTCCTTATCGTTCGTGGCCAATAATATGTCATCAACACACAGCACTAGAAATATGAATTTACTCCCACTGAATTTTTGATACACACAATCCTCTACCGAATTTATCTCGAAACA
Organism: Limnanthes douglasii subsp. nivea; assembly: GCA_036936605.1. Classification (NCBI taxonomy): domain Eukaryota; kingdom Viridiplantae; phylum Streptophyta; class Magnoliopsida; order Brassicales; family Limnanthaceae; genus Limnanthes; species Limnanthes douglasii. The sequence continues at coordinate 248,787,668 of JAUPFV010000004.1, read as the reverse complement.
AAATGAGACAATAACTTCAAGGAATTTGTGATACCACTGTCGAGACGCTTGCTTGAGACCATAAATAGATTTCTTCAGTTTACATACCGTCGACTTTGGATCACCAGAGACAAAGTTTTCAGGTTGTAACATATAGATCATTTCCTCAATGTCTCCATTAAGAAAGGCGGTCTTTACATCCATTTGATGGAGCTCAAGGTCGAAGTGTGCAACTAATGCCATGATTGTCCGAAAAGAATCCTTCGAAGAAACTGGAGAGAAGGTTTCTTTAAAGTCAATCCCTTCACGTTGAGTAAAACCCTTAGCTACAAGTCGCGCTTTATGCCTCTCCACATTACCCTTAGAATCCCGTTTGGTTTTAAAAATCCATTTACAACCAATCGACTTCTTTCCTTCAGGTAATGGAACAAGCTCCCATACCGCGTTATCTTGCATTGATTTAAACTCTTCGTTCATTGCTTTAATCCAGAAGTGAGAATCAGAACTTTTCATGGCTTCACGAACACTTAAAGGATCGTTTTTTGTTGAACCATAAAATTCTTCATGTTCTTGAAGATACACTATATAGTCTGAAGATATAGCGCTCTTTCTTTCTCTAGTGGATCTACGCAAAGGCATAATTTCTTCATTTTGCACTTGAACTTCTTGAGGAGATAGAGTTTGTTCTTCTTGAATTACTTCATTTTGCTCCATTGGAACAACATCCATAGGAGGAAGATTAACATCATCTTGAGTATCTATATGTTCTAACGAATCTGATGTGATGATTGGCCTTCTAATTACCATATCATCATCTGACACTATAGTATCATTGTTAGAACCTTCATTAATCTCTATTGATTCTTCCTCAAAATGAATGTTCGTTACTAAATTCTTCCCCCCAAACTCTATATCCTCAAAGAATTTCGCTGTACCCGTCTCAAATATATTCTTTGTGGAAGGATCATAAAACTTAAAACCTCTATTGTGCTCGGGATATCCGATGAAATAACTACTAACCGTTTTGGAGTCCAATTTCTTTTCATTCGGCCTATAAGGCTTCGCTTCAGCTGGACATCCCCAAACATGTAAATGTTTTAAACTAGGTTTACGCCCAGTCCAAAGTTCATACGGTGTCTTAGTAGTTGCTTTTGTCAGAACTCTATTAAGTAGGTAGGTCGCACATTTTATTGCTTCTCCCCAGAGTGATATAGGTAATGTTGAATGACTAATCATACTTCTTACCATATCCTTTAATGTACGGTTTCGTCTCTCAGATACTCCATTCATGTTGGGCGAACCCGGCATCGTATACTGAGGGACTATACCACACTCTTCTAGGAACTTTTCAAACGGTCCATGACGTTGTTCACCTGAACCATCATATCTCCCGTAGTATTCACCACCACGGTCCGATCTGACGCACTTAATGTCTTTACCAAGTTGTTTTTCAACTTCAGTCTTAAAGACTTTGAACTTGTCAATGGCCTCTGATTTTTCGTGAATGAGATATAGATACCCATATCGTGAAAAGTCGTCAATGAAAAATACAAAATATCGTTGGCCGTTCCATGATGCTGTAGGGAACGGACCGCAAATGTCTGTATGTATCAAATCCAAGACCCATTTCGCTCTGTATGCATCTAATCGTTTCACTTTGGTCTATTTTCCTTTTATACATTCAACGCAAACGTTGAAGTCCGAAAAATCCAGTTCACTTAATAAACCTTCTGAAACAAGCTTTTCAATTATATTTCTAGAAATGTGACCTAATCGCTTGTGCCAAAGTTTTGCTGATTTTTCCATTTTACAATTTAGTTTTCCAGGTACATCTACATTCATTATCTCTTTGTGATCCTTTATAGTATCCAATAAATACAAGTTATCATTTGCTATTAAATTTCCAGAACCAACAACATTACCATGTAAATAAAGACATAAACTTTCATTTCCAAATAGACAAGAATAACTTAATTTGTCCAACAACGGAAAAGAAATTAGGTTCCTTCGAAAAGAAGGTACATACAATACGTCTTTTAAATACAAAAAATGTCCACTGGTAAGCAACAAACGAAAATCACAGATAGAATGAACTAAACACGAACTGCCATCAGCTGTATAGATGGATGTTTCACCATCACTCAGGCTTCGGTTTCTTATCATACCCTGCAAAGAAATACAAACATGAGTTGTTGCTGCTGTATCAACCCACAAAGTATTTCTTGGCACTGAAACTAAATTGATCTGAGAACAGACCATAGAAGTGAAAATACCTTTGGCTTTCATCATAGCCCTCCATTTTTCACATTCTTTCTTAAAGTGCCCCGGTTTCTTACAATGGAAGCAACGCCCTTTACCAGACGTACCCTTATGCTTCTTTTGTCCCGAACCGGATGCATGTGCATCTGAACCTTCATACTTTCTCTTAATTCCCTTATCCACCTGAGCTTTCACCATTTGCACTTCTGGATGTTCTTGCTTCATCTTTTCCTCCTCTTGCGCTGCCTGAGAGGATGAGCTCGTTGAGAGTCCATTTCTCGCGCTGACAGTTATAAGAAGTTTCGAAGTTCTTATACTGAGGAGGGAAAGAGTGAAAAGCAAAGCTTACCACAACATCTTTGGGAAGGTCAATCTTAAGTGCTTTCAGTTTGGAAGCGATGTTTGACATTTCCAAGATGTGCTCACGAACAGTCCCTTTGCCACGATATTTCATAGAGGCTAGCTTAATAAGCAGCGTCTTAATCTCTACTTTATCGTTCTTGGCAAAACATTTCTCTACCTCTTCGAGAAATATTTTCGCATTAGTGATCTCAGGTGAAACTGCACCACGGAATGCTAATGGAATTGCTTGCTTCATGATCCCTAGACTTATCCTGTTCGACTTTTCCCACGCCTCTGACTCTTTCTTCTCCGTAGGAGAACTGTCATCAATCAGAGGTTTAGGTTCATCGACCCTTAATGCTAAGTCGTAATCATGGCACATCAAGTGCAGCAACATATCTTCTTTCCACAGCTCAAAGTTGCTCCCATTAAGTATGGGTGCCTTTTTGCCTTCCGGGTTATAGAAATACGAATTTGCTAACATAACAAACAACAAACAATAAATAGCCAAAAACATCACTTAACATATAACCTCCATAGTATTTAACAAATAAACATAGCATAATAAAACATACTCTTACAACATCAATAAGATACCTTTGGGCAAGCATATTAATTTGTATATGTATGAGTTTGAGCATAATTAATGTTGATCCTTCTAATTGACAAGAAAAAAAAAATCTTCCTTTGGGCCGATTTTTTCCTAGTTCAATTTTCTTAATGATCAATTCACAAATAACTATCTCGTGTCTAAGATTAGTTATGTCAAACATTAACCTTCCTTTGGGCCGATTAAAATTTACATACTTGTCAATCATAGACTTGTCAAAACTCTAAAATAATTAATTCAGCAATAGGGATCACTTTGGCGATATATTGAATCATTAATTATTTACCGAAGTTCGGACAACTTAAAACATGCTAATTATTTCGAAAAATACTATACGACTACCTTACTTAATGTCCAAACTATTTCGTAGTCTATGTATAATTTAATCAAATTAAATTTACACCTTAAATTTAATATATTATAATATATCTTTAATTATATTGTAATATATCTTTAATTATAATATATCTTTAATTAAATTAAATTTACACCTTAAATTTAATATATTATAATATATCTTTAATTATATTGTAATATATCTTTAATTATAATATATCTTTAATTAAATTAAATTTACACCTTAAATTTAATATATTATAATATATCTTTAATTATATTGTAATATATCTTTAATTATATTATAATATAATTCTTAATATATATTATAATATAGTATTTATTTATATATATATATATAACTTATTCATATATATACTATAATATATATATAATAAACTTCAATGATATAATATAATTCTCGTAATAATTCACTTATAACTTTATATAATATATAAGCAAACTTAATTACACATTTATCGGTGGTCACGTATATTTCGCCTATTCTTTAGGCGAAACTAAGGACAGTTACTAAATTAATAATTTCAGATTTTAATTTAATTATATTAATTATAGTAGCCGCATACGGCATCTTTTAACTGCATATATAATTATACCACCGTAATTGTTTAATTGTTTGTGTAATTTCCGATAACCGACATCATATCTAATATATAGATCTAATATATATGATCTAATTTTATAATCTGAAAAACTAAGAATTTAATTTCATGGTGGCTCTGATACCACTTGATAGAAATACTAATACTTTACGGATTTCTAATCTAACTTATTGAACCATGAAGTTAAATCATCCGATAATAATGCGGAATAAATACTTACAGGATGTAGACATTCTTTGATCTTCAGATTCCTGAGATGATCGGCGATCCTTTGCTAGGTTATTGATTCTTCTAAGAGATGACAACCAAAACACACTTTTGTAATTGATTCGAATGAAGAATCAATTTGTTTTTCTTAAAGGATTTTCTCTCTGTATTTTCTTTCGTTGCTTTCAAGAATGAGAAACTCATTCTTATATAGAACTGAAGTGAGAAAACGGTTTTTCATTAAGTAATTGTCTGTAACTTCCAGACATTTTACTTAACGAAGACCAGTAACGGTTCTTCTCTCTTAATTGTCTGTAACTTCCAGACATTTACTTAACGAAGACCAGTAACGGTTCTTCTCTCTTAATTGTCTGTAACTTCCAGACAGTTACTTAATGAAGACCAGTAACGGTTCTTCTCTCTTAATTGTCTGTAACTTCCAGACAGTTACTTAATGAAGACCAGTCCTTATTAAATTGCCACTCTTAGGGACCATAACCCGGTATTATTTTGTTTTACAAAATAACACCAAAACTTTACGTTTTGCTTAAGTTGTTTATTTCCGAATCCAATCCTTCACAGTATTCGGAATTAAACCTGGTATCTATACAATTACCTTCATGATACATATTTTTTCTACTAGTCCATTCTTTTCTTTATGATTACTTTTATTGGACTAATATTAACGATAGTTCGATACATCGATACGACATGTGACGGTCCAACTTAATGGAGAAATTCCAACACATGGTTCTCAAGCTTCAATAGTATCCGAATTTTACATTAATATCATGGGATCATGTGCAAACGATAATGGGTACTGAGCTCAAATTAAGCACCAATTTACACCTACAAACATATGGTCATCATGAACAGACAACACAAACGTTAGAAAATATGTTGATAGCATGTGTGACTGAGTTTACTGGTAGTTGGGATACCCACCTATCATTAATTAAATTTGCATATGATAACAACTATCATAGTATTATCGGCATGACAGTGTTGAAGCTTCATATAGATAAAACTTGATACAGTAAGCTGTGTAAAATATAGATATTATATACGAGAGAATAAAAACAATCCAAATTTCTCAAAAGAGTAATTCAGATGTTTGTCGACGTCCGTTGAAGTTTAAAGCATGAGACTTTGTGTTTCTATAAATATTAACATGAAAGGAGGTTTAAAGACTTGGTAAAAAAATGAAAATTGATGCCAAAACGCATTAGACCATATAGGATAGTGGAATGTGTGGGTATGGTAGTATATCGGTTAAACTTACTTACTGGGTTATCAAGGTTAAACTTACTCGCTAGATGAGAAGTTATCATTTAATTACAGAACTTCCACTAATGAAGAAAAAACACTAAACATATTTTAAGTTCACCCAAAACACAAACAACCTAATTTACTAACTTCACCCATAAAAAATATTTTGATTTAGTAGTTTAAACCTCATATTTCTAAAAGATTATGAATTTCTTGAAAATTTTGTTAAACATTCAAACATCTTCAAGAATAGATTTTTAATAAAATACATAAATAATTAACACATCAAAATATATATAAAAATTAACACATAAAAATACATAAGAAATTAACACAATAAAAAAAAGTTTTCTGAAAACTATCAACAAGTTTTTTAAACTTCAACACACATACAAATACTACTAACTAAATAGACCATGTTAATATTTCGATGATAAAGAAAATTGATATTTTTTTGGAACAAGTTCTTACAAAAAAATTGTAGTTTTTTTAAATCGATAATTTTTTTGGAACAAGTTCTTATAAAACAATTGTAGTTTTTTTTATAAAAAAATACTAGCACCATAGGTGCTCAGTGGTGTGCATCATATATGTTAAGTGCACAACACCTATGGTGCAGGCCATTACGCACAATAGGTGCTAAGTGCACAACATCGATGGTATGTAATGACCTGCACCATATGTGCTCAGTGTTGTGCAGGTATACAGCACCGAAGGTATACAACACCGATAGGGTGCCTGGACTCACCGCATCGGTCCGACCACTTTCCATCCAATTCCAGTGAGGATAATGGTAGAAATCAGGGTTAGAGAGAAGTGAGGGTTAAGGAGAAGTGAAAGATAAAATAGGGTGGATGTGGTTTAGTAGAAAAAAAACTATTTTAAATACCCTCAAAAGGGTGTTTTGGTCCAAAAAAGGTGCACTTATACCAAATGTGGGTAAACTCAAAATTGGGTAAAGTTAGATTGGTTTTGGGTATGTATAGCTTGACCATAAGTATTATTCTTATACAGTTTTCTAACGGAAAGAAAACTTATTATTATTAGAGCATTCTACCAATAATCAAAACTATTTATCTATAACGATTTAGGGTTTGAAAAAATATCGATAAAGATATGGTTTTAAAACTAAATTACGCATAAGCATTTGGAATGTTTTTAATACCCATCATACTCTTAGATTGTTATTATGATCTTGATTTATTTGTTTTCTTTTTTATTATTTGATCAATATTTTCTTTGATTTGAGATTAGATTTTCTTTCTTTCTTCGGTCAAGATCTTCTGTAATTGTGGATTGTTTATTTGTTTTTCTTTTTATTTATTTATCGATCATTTATTAATAACTCTAGTGTTATTCGTTTTTTTGTTTTTGTTATTTTTTATTGTGTCAAGTTATTTTATTGTTATTTATGATTATATGATTGTTTTAGTTATGTTGTTTATTTGATTTCATATATTCATATAAATGTTATGGCAATTATATGAAAATAGTGATTTCGGGAAAACATATTTGGGGATTTTTGGTTTTTTGGTTTTTTCCTAGTTTGGTTGCATAATTACATGTTGATTAGTAGTGGAACAAATATCAAGTATTGATTAGTAGTGGAACAAATATCAAGTGTTGATTGGGTGCGTAATTACGTACACTTTGGTTGTGAAATTAGTCAGTGTTATTTGGGTGTAAAATTATGTGTTACTTGGTTGCGTAAAAAGAAATCTGTTGTAAAAATATAAGTATAATTTTTTGTGTGAAATTATGTGTTATTTGGTTGCGTAGTTATGTTGTAGGTGATTACGTAAAAGGATGGAAAAATTACATTGTATTTTCTTATGTAAAATATAATTGTAATTAGGTTGTGACTTTATGTTTTAATTGATTGCATAATTACTTTATGATCGGTTGCGTAATTATGTTTTAATTGGTTATGTAATAACAATTTTGGTTGCATAAATAGACATCAGTTATGAAAAAATATAATTTTAAAAGGGGTGTGAAATTATAGTTTGATTGGTTGCGGAATTACGTTGTAAAAGGCTGTATTTGTGAAATTATAATATATAAATAAAAAGTAAAATAACATTAACACTCTGAACAAAAAATAGTGTAGTTTAGAGACATACAACTTTTACAAAAAAAATAGTTAAGAAATAAACTAAACATTTTCTATTTTTCTATTTGATGCACGATATTCTTTTGTTTTACGTAAGATCTCGTTGCGAATGGTTGTTAAAATATATTGATTTTTTTTTTCATCATGATCTTCAAGAATAGCATTTGATTCTTCCATTTCTTTAATCTATTCATAGGTTTTTATTTCCAAATCTTCAGTTCTTTTAATGAAATCTCTGTCTAGATCCATATCTTCTGACTTCATAATAAAAAGAATTAAAGGTTTATCAAACTGTGGTTGCATAATTACGTGCAATCGTGTTGTGAAAAATATATTTTTAGATGGGTCAAAAATGGTTGCGTAATTGTGAGTAACTTGGTTGTGTAATTTTAATTAACTTGGGTGCAAAATTACTTTTTTTTTTCAAAAATAATATTGAAGTTACATGTTGAAATAGATTTTTCAAATCGTTTAATTCATCATGAGCATTCTTTATTTTTTCTACGAGGTGAAATGTATCTAGAATTCCTCATGTGGAGAACACTGATTTTTTTTCTATTTTTTAATATATATTATAAAGTTAAAATATATTTAGAGAAGCTTCTCAAAGAAAAGGAAGATAAAAATGCTTCTTTAACAAGAAAACAATCCCAAGAGATAGCTGCACGAATAGAGAAGTACGCTGCCGGAATGGTGGATTTGTTGGAGAAAAGGGATGATGGAGTTATGTCACATATGGTCTTGCTATATCATGTGACCTTTCCCAAGAAAAACCTTGGTCCTCTAAGGAAATACGTATTATACGAGGAGATACATTTTTATACCATGCCGGACGGAGACAAACATGGGTCGAACTTCCTGTATCAATCATGATTCGACGTATATCATTTCTTTCTATTGACGCCCCTATCACTACGACGTCTTCATGAGGTCCTGCAATATCTCTCAGGTTATCTTCATAAAAAACTATGAGCATAACTAAAGTTTTGTATAGATGTGTGGACATTCTCCCATCCAGTTGAGTAGTCCGGTTGTTGGCATGCCTTTTTCTAGAATAGTTTGAAGGTGCGGTCATAGTATCTCCCCTAAATATGGTTAAAGATTAAAAATATTTAATCAGAACGAAGACAGTAGCCATTTTTACTACTATCACCCCTACCTTATTCCGACCCGGATCCGGATTAAGGTACTCAGAGTCCACATCAAACATTTAAATAATCACCATGGTATCTTCCTGTCTGGATTTTCCAAGAACTACCCAAGGAGTTGTTCGGGGAGTATTGGTGATAGATGGAGTGTTATATGGCATGTTGCTCCCTTGTTTTTTAATATAAGCCCCAATTCTGCACCTCTTTATTTAATACTATTCAATCATATGTATCATGCCCCACGTCGTTATGATATATGCAAAAATGGGTACTTCGGATCTCCCTATGAGACTGAAATACGGTTGGCCTTCTGAAGTGTACATCATTTTTAGTTTTATCATATATCATGGCCACACTTTCTCCCAATTCAGCAAACCATTTAGGTTGAACCCAAGGTCCCCTTTTACTTATAGCATGTTGGTTTTGGTTGGATTGATTCTTCCTGGGTCGATGAGACCCCTGCCCAGTTTCCTTCGATCTGTAACTGGACCAGGTTGAGATGTTCATGTTGTAGTTGTGGATCTGACTTCACGAGGCACTCTAGACTTCTTAGTCTCCTCAACATTGATATATTTCCCAACTTGATTTAACAGTCCTCCAAAGGTCATAGCTTTATTCTGGGTTACATAATCAGCCAAGTTACCCAGACTCAAGCTCTGCCTTGAAGAGGCAACCACAACTTGTTTAAAGCAGTCATCCATCCCATTTTTCGTATTTACAAACCTATTAATGTATTCTTTTAAATACTTGCTCGCCTATTGGGCACAATGGATAATTGTGTCACCATTACCCTTAAGCTCCTTCAACAAATTCCTTTTTTCTGCTTGCTGTTGGGCCTTTAAAGCCTCAATTTCAGCCCTTAGTTAATCACGTTCTTCTTGTATGGACTATTTCTTATTACCATTATAATTGACATGAGACACGGTAGTGTGCTCATTATTTTCTTCCATTTCTTCCACCTCCGGGTGAAGCATTTTGTGCATTCGGATTCATCAGAACTGGTTTATATTTTTTTGAATCTACAATTCAGGCATCGTCACCTCCCACCGTGGTCGTCAATTTGGTGAGAGTAGTTTCTGGTGAAAGGGTATATCAGGAAAGAGTTTTATCTTTTTTTGGAATTTAATGTTGGAGTGCAATGTCGAGAGATAAAATAGGTGTGTACCAAGCAGTAAAGTTTTTCTCATCCCCATAAATGAAGGTGGTTGGGGTATTTATACTTGTTTTGTGACCTATGGGCCTATTGGGTCGAATCATGGACTTGGGTCGGGTCTGAAAAACCATAAGCCTAAGACGGGAAATGATCAGCAACCTGCTGAGTCACAATCCACTTGATCGCATTGTTCAGTGTGGTGTGGTATTGGATATGTCTGAACTACCCCTCAGATATAAGCAGTAAACCAGTGTCAAAGAAATACAACTGCATCAATGTATAGCCGTGAAATAAACATATGGCTCGTTTCCAGTAAAAACGAGGTACTGCACGTCACGAGCTCTCGAACTCGTGCACGACGACTTGTGTGGTTGGATCTCGCCATCGACACCTGCTCATAATAGATACGTGTTCGTTTTGATTAATGATTATTCAAGATATATGCGGAGCATACTCATGAAGAAGAATAGTGAAGCATTTGAGTGTTTTAAAAACTTTAAGGCCACTGTTGAGAAGCAAACCGGGGAAGGAATCAAAATGTTCTGGATTGATCGAGGAGGAGAGTTTACATCGATTGAGCTTAACATATTTTGTGAAGAGATTGGTATCACAAGGAACTTGAACGCTCTTTACACACCCCCACAAAACCGAGTTGTAAAGAGGCAAAACAGGACTTTGATGGAGATGACCAGAACTATGTTGAAAAGTATGGGACTTCCAAATTAATTATAAGGAGAGACAGTACGAAACTCCACTTATCTCATCAATCGAGTTCCCACTAAATCTATGGAAGATCAAACATAAAATGAGTGCTACATGGGTAATAAACTGAATATCAAACACTTGAGAATCTTTGGTTGCTTGGCTCATGTGAATATCGATGGCGCACATCTCAAGAAGCTCAACGAGATATCAAGGCCGCTCGTGAATCTTGGAACCAAATTGGGCTCGAAAGCGTACTGCCTTTACGATCGAAGGAAAAAGAAGGTTGTTGTGAGAGATGTGATTTTTGTAAAAAACTAAATGTTAGAATTATAATAAACATGAGGAATGCAGTGATTCAATATGTTCAAAGCTGTTGATATGGATGAGAGACTTATCGTTGATCAACCACACGAGATCGTTGAAGAGGATTAAGTTGAAACCGTCGATATCGATACACACGAAGACGTGTTGGAGCAGGAAAATGTCTATATCGTTCAGTTTTGAGATAATCTACAAGACCGGTTACAAGAACCAAGTATCTCGATGACTATGTTATGATGGAGGAGTGTGAATGATTGTTACTCATAGTTAACGATGAAACTAAATTTTATGAAGAGGTTGAGGGTGTTAAAGAGTATATAGGGCATCTCAGCAGAATGCTCAAAGCCAATTTCCCACAATCCGGAGACAAAAATGAATCGGTGCTTCCACTTCTTCTCAGCCTCTAAGAAGTCCTTTATAACCTTATATTTTCTCCCAAGAGTTAGAGAATATAAAGGGAAGTGAGGAATTTTTGGCCACCCATGCAAACCCAATAAGCTCATTCATTGAAAATCTGATCTGAGCAATCTAAGAAGCCATGATACACGACATGAGGGTGAACCACATGTTGGGGTCGGCCTCGGTCGGACATAGCAGTATTAGATGAAAATATTCCACTGAGGCGGGATCAAGAGGGAGTCGAAGACCCCACTTCTTAATCTTTGTGTAAGCAATCAACTTATGATCACGAACAGAAAAAACGTCTCCCCAACCTCAAGAAACCAAATTGTAATAGAGTCTAAAATTTCTGCTGATCCCTCAATTTAACCTCCTCGGATGGATGAAAATGCTTATACTTTATCTTGTTAAGTGCAAGCAAATGTTGGGCTTCAATTTCACGAAGATTGCTTTTTAAGATAACTTCTATGTTCGTAGGCAGTCCAGTAGGACATTGTTTTCCTTTTTCTTCGTGGGAGCTTCTTTTTGATGAATAGGAGAGTTAGTCATAATATCAAGAGGAGAAGAAGATTCATGAGTTGGTCTAGAAGTTCTGATGGGAGGAATCAATGCAAGGATAACTTGAATGGGTTGAGCTTCAACGGTAACCATACATTCTCCCTCTTGATCATTATCTGATTCGTCAATCAAGCGTTTCTCTTGCATTTTTAGGATGGATTTCAAGGTCGGACTAGTAACCTTCTATGTCCGAACATTTTCTGAAGAGTGTTTCCAAGGAGTAACCTTGGGGGTGGTTTGAGGAGTACCTTGTGGTGTGAACTTGGGAGTAGGAACAGAAATTGTAGGCTCAATCTTCGTGGATCATTTAGTTGGCCTCGAATATTTCTTCCTCTTAGACCGATCTTCTTTAGCTTTTTCCAGAATTTGTTGCTTGTCACCACTCATCGGAAGAAATGGAGAAGTCTTGCGAATTTATTTGGAAAAAAAAAAGTCATCGTTGTCGTGCCTCGAACAAGATTGACCAGGGGGCTGACTAGTAAGAGGATAAAATGAATATTGTTATGTGAGGTCTCTGCTACGTCGGAATACTTCTGGAGAGGAGGCCATTGACCATAAAACGTTGTTTGGAGAGTCTCTAAAGGCTTGGGTTCCTCTTCTATGTCGGTAGCCTTCCTTTCGTCAACTTTTTTTGCAATATTGAACCACTCCCAAAGTTTGTATCTTCAAGCCCTTCGGATTCCCTAGGCATGAAAGTTCAGAGAAGATGTTTAGTGGGATAAGTTTTTTCTCTCTCTAAAGGTTTACTTTCTTTATCTCTCTGGATTGGGCAAATATGTGTAACCTTGAAATTGTGAGTGAAGTTAAGTATTTACGGAGAGAGCATTGGCTTTTAAGGGATACAGGGACCCAAATAAACTGAAGAGTTTTCTTAGATAACGGCTACTTTTTTTTATTTAACGTGCACACGTATTGGGAAGCGTGAAGGTTTTCTAACACGTTTCTTCTCCTATGAATTATTCTGGAAGGCATGTTGGCATGCATCAAGAAGTAATCGATACGTGCTATCTAGTGACATCATTAGTCTAAACAATTTCTAACACATAGACAGGTTGTAGTGTGCATACCAACTAAAATCAATGATGAGTGAGCATGAGGCCATCATTACCAATGGTGAATTCATAAGTCTGAAAAAGCACCAATGGCAAAGTCATCCAATGAGGAACTTGTGGAATAATCATACAAGCAGACCTTGTGAAAAAGTTTTCCAAGAAATATCAGTGGACGAATAATCTGATGAGGAACCTGTGGAAGAATAATTCGAGGGGACCTTGTGAAGAGTTGTCCAAGGAGTATGAGTGGAAGAATAATCTGATAAGGAACCTGTGGAAAAAATATCTGAGGCGATTCCTGATGAGGAAAAATCCGCTTCTATAAATCAATATTTGTTCAAATATCTTCATAAGGACTGGAGAGATACTGATAAGAGAAGAAAATATTGGGATGAATCGGCAAAATTGGATAAATAAATTAATTGATTTTATGTAATAAAGTATTGGGGCTAAAACTTAACAAGTATGTAATGATTAGGGGTTCATATGTAATAATCAATATGTATGTTTAGAGTTAGTAAAATAGTGGGGTGTAGAGACCCACATAAGAGGGGGTAAATCTGTAAATCAAGGATGTACCTCTTGTACTATATAAAGGAAAATCCCTTTTGGGGAAAAAGGTCCAATCATTAGTCATTTATTACAACTTTACTATCTTTTTCTCTTTCTCTAATCATTCAATTTATATCTCTATAAACACTCTCATACGAACATTATCATGACAAGAAACATCACTAAGAAATATCTGGCACACATCAAATGCGAGGTTGGGAAATTCATCACTTGGATTTGAAAACTGCATTCTTACACTGTGAATTGAAAAAAAAAAATCATATATGTTACACAACCTGAGGATTTTGTTAAACCATGAGAAGAGACAAAAGTGTATCATTTAACATAAGGTTTTGTATGGACTGCGTCAATCCTCAAGCGCTTGGAACAAAAAACTTGATCGAGTACTGAAATGATTGGAGTTTCTGAGATGCGCAAAGGAACAAGTCGTGTATCGCAAGGAAATTAAATAAGAGTCAACTCATTATTGCGTTATATGTAGGCGACTTGTTTGTTACCAATTCTTCTTTACATGTGATTCGTGTTTTTAAAGAAGACGTTGAACAATGTTTGAGATGACATACTTGGGATAACTTACCTATTATCTTGGAATTGAAGTTGAGCAAAATGAAAAAGGTATGACTATCAAACAATAAAGTTATGCTATGAATATTTTGATTGATACATGCATGGAGACTTGTAATCCAACTCATGTTCCAATTGATGCAAATTTGAAGTTAACCAAAGTCGTCAAATAGCCAAAAATTGACGCCACCAGATACAGAAGAAGGATTGAATGTTTGAGAATTTGTTTCATACACGGCCAGACTTAGCATATTCAGTGGTAGTACTGAGTCGTTATATGCATAGTCTGAGAGAGTCACATGGACAAACCATTAAGCAAGTATTACGATACATCAAAGGAACCGCTAGTCATAGAGTGAAATTCAGACACGGAGCAAAAGATGAGATCGTTGGTTATAGTGATAACAGTCATAACATCGATATTGATGATGGAAGAAACACAGAAGGTCATCAAAACAAAACGCGAACATTTTTTACGTCAAGCATAAAATTACGAACACAACAATTAAAAAATTAAAGACGAAATATAGTAATTTAATTGTGAAAATCTGATTAGATAATTGTTTTTTATAAAATGTTTCAGAGTTCATTAAAATTTAAGTTTATGTAATTTGAGAGATTTGAGTTTTTTCGAATTCAGAACGAGAGAAGGCGTTGGCGAACAAAAAAATGATGTTTTTTTGTTAGTTTATTTTTGTATTCAAATATAGTATTGTTGAATGATTTTATGCAGTGGATAGTTTTTTAAATTATAGTTGTTATGGTTATTTTATTTCTAAATAGGTTATAATTAATAATCTTATTTTTAACGAGTATATTGATAATTCTCTTATTATTATGAAAAAAGAAATGAGATAATATTTTGAAGGGAAAGGCTAAATAGAGACCCCATTTGGCTATGAGACCCTTTTATAATGAGACCCCATTTAGTTATAATGAGACCCCCAAAAAAACTCATTTACCCTTGATATAAAAGCTGTATTTTCAGCCAAAAACCGTCTTTTCTCTCTTCTCTTCACCAAAACCTCTCAAAATCCGCCAAAACAAAAACTAAAGATTTCTCAAATCCGAACTTACAAAAACGTTCAGGTACGAATCCTTTACCTATTCATGTATTTTTTATGCAATTTACTTAGATATTTTTAGTGATATTTAGAGTTATAGATTCTACCTCAAAAGTCTGATTTTCATGTATATGTTGTTTTTTTGAAAAAAAAAAGTTGTAGACACGTGTTAGTCAACTCATTGTCAACGTTTTGGTACCATTTTTGTTGAATTTGGCTGGGTTTTTTGGGTATTGGGATGGATTCGGGATCTAGGGTTTGGGGCTGCTGGTTGTGCAAAATCGCGAGCAACCAGTATGCGATTTTGCATGGTTCGCGAACAGCCAGTTCGCGATTTTGCACAACCAGCAATGGTGAAATTGCGAACTGGTTGTTCGTAATTTCATCACAATTGCGAACTGTCTGTTCGCAATTTCACCAAAATTTGGCATGCTCACTTCGTGAATTTGGCTGTTTTGTCAAATTTTCTTGTTTTTATTCCCAAAATTACTTGCCTATTGACAATGATTTTATTTCTTGTATTTCAGCATACCTCGCACACATCATACACCTCTTCGTCATTCAAGCTCGGGCAGTGATAGCGAGCATGAGAAGGTTGTTTCACGGACACGGTCTGTAAGGCGTAGGCCTAGCGCTTCCACTCCAGCCCCTACTATATCCCATACGATTGGGATGCTGGATCGGATTTTTCGGAAGGTGAAACCGCATGTGCCTAATATTTACCCAGACTACACACATCACGAGGCATACATCGTCTTTGGAGGAGAGGTAACTCATGATTGGTTTAAAGTACGACGTATGGTCTTTTATATTATGTCTAAGTTATTGATGTTTTATGTAGGCTCGTCGGCCGTCGCGGTGCTACTCGATGTACGGTACCCATCTTGCATGGGATCTTACTGGGCAGAGCAGGGTCAGACGTCAGGTTATGATGTCTTGCTTCGGTCCCCTCACCGATGTCTTGGAGCGTTGGAGTACCAACGTACACATGGTAGATGTTTTTCCTTGAGAGGTGGCATTCGAAGACCTACAGCTTTCACTTCTATTTTGGTGAGATGACGGTGACGTTAGACGACGTCCACGTTATTATTGGTCTGCCGGTCACAGGTGATGATTTTGTGATTCAGTTATTTCCTAGTAATGGACAGCGTTTGGCATGGTAATCTAGGGCATTAGGTATACCTGATGATGCACTTAGGACTGAGTTAGGGCGTAACAAGGGGGGTAGTGCTAGATCTGTTCGTTTACAGTTTTTACGTGAGCAGTACATGCAGCCCCATTTTATGGATGATACCATGTATGATGGTACCGTAGAGTGTGTCACTAAGGGTTTTTTGCTCCACATACTGGGTTGTTGTATTCTGGTGAACAAGACGGGGAACTGTATATCGTTAGATTACTTGCAGTTTGTAGAGCATTATAGGATATACCGTAGATACAACTGGCGCCAGCATATACTAGCTCAGCTGTATCACCATCTAGGAAAGTCGTCGATGTACTCCACTTTAGGAATTACGGGTTTTATTGCCTTGTTGGAGACGTGGATATACGATCAATTCCCCTCCCCATTTTTTTACTATGGTCAACACTCTCTACGAGCCTTCTATGTTGACTATTTGCCGATATGTACCTTCACCGTATCGTGCGGATGATGAGACTCGTATCAACATCTGATAGCTACTAGGTTCGTTGAAGGAGAACCATGTGACTTACGATGATTTGTTATATTTGTTTCTGTATCGTTATTTTATTATTACTTATAGTTTTTTAAACATTGTTAACTTACGGTGTAGGTTTGGTTCATGCCTTACCGCACGATACGTGATGATTTCCCTTTCGAGGATGTGCCTTGGATTGACCACACGCTGAAGGCGTTCGACATAGTTGAGGCATACTATTCACTTCGGGTCGCTCAACAGCTTGGACACATTCAGGATATACCACCGGCGTTGCAGGTTGTTTTACCAGTAGACAGGAGGAGGTGTGTCAACACGCGCTTTTTGTGGGATGAGGCCACATAGAACGCCTGGCGGTCACACATTGTTGACCCGAGGATTCGTGGTGACACATATGCTATAAGCGGTCCTGGTGCGACCTATTTGTACGACGTATGGATCTGTGACCACCTATGGTACACCCTGGTTGATCCTAGTGTGGTTGGTCCATCTGGTTCACATGTTGCAAAGACCCAGAGTGAGATGTCATATCAGGCACGACTGTATGATATATGCGATCGTGTGATTGATGGATATTCGAGAGCGGACGAGATGAGTATGGAGGAGATGCACGAGTGTTCACTTTTGGCGCACCAGTACCGCGTGAGTGATTGACTGGATTTGTATTATATGACTACTAGGACGATTGTTTGTTACCACCTTTTGTTTTACTTCAGTTGTTTCTTTCGTTGATTTGATTTTATTAGGAGGATTATTATATGTTTTGCTGTTTTATGTTTTTATATTATTATGTTTTTTATGAATAACAATATCAAAGTGCACAAACTGCAACATAAACTTTCAAACATAAGCTGAAACACGAACTTAAATATTTTTTGAAACACAAACTCCAATAGAAACTCAAACTTAAACCGATTCAGAAACTCAAACATAAACTCAAACATAAACGGAATCAGAAACTCAAAGATAAATCCAAACATAAAGTCAAACATAAACTGAATCAAACACTCAAACATGAAATAAAACACATGCTAAAATATAGTCTGAAACATGAACTTTAACACAAAGCCAAATCGGAATTTATCTATCAGGCCAATTCCATGTCATCAACTTCCTTTCTTCTTTCGCATCCTCGTAGTCACGCATTTCCTCTAGCCGGATGTCAACAATGTCATCGCGGACCGAATCCAGCTGGTCCTCTGTTATAGAATCCGTGACTTGACAGTTGAACCGGTTACACGCAACACAACGTTCCAATTCGGTGAGGCCAGAAACTGGATGTTGACGGAATGTGACTAGGTCTGACCACCTTGCTCTCACTGCATCAATACGCCTTGAAATTCAAGGCGGCTGAACACCATCACTTCCGTATAGGAAGTACATCTGACATACCAATGCCTCGCAGTACCTTTTACCCCCCCTCTGGAATGTTCATGTTACCAACTTCAACTGATGCCCTCATCAGATATTGATCTTCCAACTCAGTCCATAAACACATTTTTTGCAATTGATATATTTTCTATAATTTGTACTTCCTCAAAAACGTCTTTTTATACTACTTTTATGCTTAAGATAACGTAATCCAAGTATACCTATTAATAAACGACACTTGTAAGATAAGGATAACGTAATCCAAGTTGACGAATGATTTTGCGACACCTAATATTTACAAAAGTACTCAAATGTTGCAGTGCAATAATAGGGGTCTCATTATAGCATAAATTCCATTATTATGTGTCCCGCTATAACGAGACACCTACAGAAATTGCCGCCAAAAACACCTGCATTTAATGTACTTCCCGCCCAAACAACCACGAGCCTATAAATAGACACTATGCACTCCTCAAACATAAACAGTTTAACCAATGGAGTTTACCCCTAATGAAGACTACCATTTGCTCGAGGCAGTGAAACTTGCCCTCCGAGAGTTGGGGGAAGATAGTAGCGATGCGTTTTTTGAGCTAGTCTTGTGTAAGATGTGATGAGAGAATAAATGACAAGAAAGGAGAATATTGGATATTGGACCTGATGTGACTAAAACGTAAGATGTAGAGAGAGAAAGTAGAAAGAGAATACAATATTCAGATTGTCCCATACCAAGAATAAATGGGCTCCCTTTTATAGTGGGAAGGTGGGTCCCATTAATGTCCTTAGTAGTCTTACACTATTTCACTACTAGTCCTTTCCAAACTACTTTATTTACAAATATTTCCCCAATAAATAATAAATACAATAAGTGGCATATTTCATTTCTCTTGTTTTCAATTAACTCCTTCCCTATTAAATGAGTTGGTTTGAAGCGCCTCTGCCTTCGACGCCTCGGTACCGAACGACCGAACCTCTCCAATGATGGCCATGAATCATAACGCCTCGGTGCAAATTGTAATTTAATTTAAGGTGGTTATTTATTTTGCAATAATGTTATGAAATAGAATTTTCAAAATAAATAAAACATGGAAGTATCGATTACAAACCGAGGTGAAATTAAAATAAAATATTCGTAAATGCTAAAGTTAAAAAAAACTAATGCATAAACAAATCATTAGTCTTCGGCCAAATCGAAGACATGTGGTGGTTCTTCGCGTGCGGTCGATGCTTGGGCGGGCTTGATTTGGTTATGTTTATTCAATCTCTTGTCAAGTGGTATTGCCCAACCGGTGACGGCTTCTTCCGTGCGAAACGGAAACCAAGTAGGATAGATTTCCGGAAGTGGTCCATTTAACACAACCTACACAAATAAAAGTAAGATAAATATTTGGTCACAAAATAATATATAATATTAAAACATTCATTTGTATACTTACTTTCATGAAATGGTTACCATGTACAAAACCTATACCAACTTCCATGTTAGGACACGATCGAGGAGGCACACCGCGTAGAGGTAGATAAGTGTATGATTGGTGGAGTGAAAGGTGGTATACGATACATTGGTATCTAGTGGCTATCACTAAGCCTAAATCGGGTAACGTCATCCAATGCCGACTACCGGCCCCATACAATTCGAAAACGTTCAACCTTCTCACTAGGTTATCTACACCTTGTGAACCACCAAACACTCTCTCCCATAGCCCGCGTTCATTTTGCAATTTGCTGATCAAATCCCGTCTAACTTGGTCCCATGAATCGGATTTACCGTATACCGTCAAAGCAACGGCCCAGAATCCACAATTACCGTCGGGAGACACGTCTTTGACGCTAGAAATGTAGTCATGCAAATAGTTAGGAAACCAAGTCTCGTAGCCGCTAAAATCTTTGCCTTTCGATGATTTTTTCGATCGAACCACTCTATCGTTCTTCGGTTGAGCCTTGGTTTTCGCTTTATCTTTCGTCTTGTCTTTTGGCGCTAAATTTTTTTTATTAGCTACCGAGGCGGCCGTGCTACCTATCGTACCGGGAGTGCTAGCGCCTAGACTACCATCGTATTCCCACTCGCATGGGTCTCGTTTAGTTGATTTGTCCCGGCCGGATTTTTTCCTACCTTTAGTGACAACCGGCTCCTTAGGTTCCAAAACATGACTTCTAGCGGGATCTAGGATTTGCATCATCCTATTTATGACGTGATCTTGGACGTGTTTCCCGTAACCGCGGATGGTGCTATCTAATAAGGAGAGTTTTCTCGTGAGCTCGTCTTCGGTATCAAACTCATCATTAGGTTTGATCTTTAACGTACTCCAATAAACATCACACTCATCTTTTCTAACTGCCCTTCCTTCTTTATAAATCAAAGCTAATTCGCATGCACATGGTAAATTATGAGTTGTCTTAATAACACACCCACACATTCCGGGAGAGAACCATATTTTCAAGTCTGTTGCGAGATTTGTCTCTATTAATTCTATAGTCGTACATGAAAGGTCACCTTTGACATCCTTGTAGATGGTTTTGTTAGGCCCCCTAGTTGAGTTTCTTGGACGATACCTACTACGCTCGAATGATTCGAAAATGTTAAGAGTGTTGAGCAGTAAGCAATGCATGAACATTTTTCCAAAATTGCTCGAACGTGCATAGACTACTATCAATTTCCCGCTTGAGGCTCCAGTGAGGAATCTCCGCCGTATAACATGAGATAAAATAAATTAGATTTCTAACACTTGATATTAAAAAATATTGTGTGGAGATGGAAATATAACTCACCGATTGCTAGTTTGGTTGCCAAAATGTTTAAATTTGTTCATGTGAATATTGAGAAATTTGTGTCCATAATCCTCAGTCCATTGCTTCATAACGTACTCGATAACCAATGGAAAAAATGCGTATGTGTGGTGCAATTCGGCAAGGTTTTTGTTATAATCTTTGAGCGTGGCCGAATAGGCTACCCTTTGGTAATATTCGTCGAACTCTTCTGTCATGTCCGAATTCGGTAAAACTTTTTTTGCATAAGAGATGATGTTCCTACCAATATGTCAATTGCATAGCATATGAGTTGCGTCTGGAAATATATCATCGATAGCATTCATTAAAGACAACTCCCTATCCGTGACGATAATGTTAGGTAATGCGCACTTGTTGTTCGCCAACACCTTCTTTAGAACGCTCAATCCCCAAGTGTAGTTCTCTTGTTTCTCAGAGCTCAAAAAAAAAGCAACATAAAATGTATTCTTCGTCGAAGTTTGGCCAACTATTTCAAGTAAAGGCATCTTATACCTTGTAGTCTTATACGTGCTATCCATTATAAGAACTCGAGGAAAAGTGCGCATAAAATCGATGCTTTTAGGGTGTGCAAAAACAACTCGAGGATCTCGTCCGTTGCTTCACAAGTTCGCTCCCAAACATAGTACTCGTGTTCTTTTAACTTAGAAAAAAAGTATTGCATTTGGGTCTTGCCCACTTTATCGACCAAATCATGTTTTTGCCGCATGTTGTATATCGTGCGCATGCTTGATACATCTTGCGGGTCTTTAATCTTCAAACCGCGGTATATCTCTCTTGGTCGAGAACCGACTTCCGTTTTACTACGAACGAACAATTGTTCTTCAACTTTTAGTCTAGCGGCTCATGAATGACTATCCAAGTGCAAAAATGGTTTGTGGTTGTGTTTCCCGTTTAGCACTATCAATTTCCAATAATCGGGTAGCTCTAAGACTAGACTCCCTCTTAAATAGAATGGACACCCGCATTTTTTTGATGAACATTCTCGACGCTTCTTAACATACCATATATCCTAGGAGTTTTCATACTTTTGCTACCGTCGTCGTTTTTACTACGGACCAAAATGAATCCTAGGTTTATGCTTTCAGACTCGACCCAATATATCAAATCGGCTTTGGTGTACAAGGTGTCCGTACTAAACACTTTCGTGTAATCGACCATCGAACATGGCGGTTGATCCGGTTCCTACATATGTGATTGATGCAATTATATGAAAACATACGTAGTTGTAACCGATCATTTAATTTGCAAAACAGGTCATATTCGCGAACATAAAATTCGATTTTTCTACCAAATCGCGAACAACCATTACGACTATTTGGCCAAATTGCGAGCACCGAACGCGTGTATTTGGCAAAAATTGTGTATTGGTCGTTCGTCTATTCGGTATAATTGCGAATGGAGTGCTCGCGAGGTTGGCAAAATCGCGAACACACTGTTCGTCCATTTGGTGTATTCGCGAACAGCCTGTTCGCGATTTTGCAAATATTTTCATGCAAATCTGCGAATCCTTCGCAATTCATCCAATATGTAGCGCTACCAGCGCTATATAGGTAGCGCTATATTCGCATCGAAACTAAAAAAACGAAAATCACCTCATCTTGGGTTTGCAAATGGTCTGTCAACGGCTCATCCTCCTCCGACGCAAAATCATCGATATTACAGCTGAAACCTTCACTCCAATCACTCAAATCCATGGTTTTTTAGGGTTTTTAGGATTTTTAGAGAGAGAAAGCTTAAAGGAGAAGTAAAAGAAAATTATTTTTTTCTCACAAAGTTGATCTTATCAATGAAAGGTAAAATGGACATTTCACATTAGAAAAAAAAATCTGATTTTGAGATCTCATTATAGCCGAATGGGATTCCAATATAGCCTAGCCCTATTTTGAATTTAGATCAAAAACAAATAAAATAGTTCTCTCTTCCACGCTTAAATCATAAAATTTTGACCATAGTCTCTAACGGCTCCTAAGTGAAGGCATGAGAAAACTCAGGGAACACTGATCCAACTCACACAAACATTTATTCTTAAAAACTCAAACACACCCACACTCTATCTCCTCTTGTAGCCGTTATCCTTAAAATTGACATTCTTTGTTGCTGTTGTTGCATAAGAAAAAATGGAGAGCAAACCCAGTATAGATTTACACTGCTTGGATTCAAAGATTTGTTCTTTAAAAAGAAAGAGACCGCCCAAAATAGACATACCAAATTTACTGCATGAAATCAAGTTGGACAAGCTCAGTTACCGAGATTCTACTGAAAACAATGGCGTCTGCTTCAGTGGAAACAGTGTTGGTGTTTTCGCAGTCAAAGGGAAGAAGAAGTTCATGGAAGATACTCACAAGATTGATGAATTCTTGCAAGGAAATTCCAAAAAAGTAGTAACCTTTACTCTCAAGTTTTGATTTTTACTTGTGTCTATTTAATATAGCTTGGATATTTAGAATTAGGAAGTTAAGTAATAATTTTTACTAGAACTCAATTTGGTTTGGAAATAAAGATGGAGATGTTTGTTTGCAGGCGTTTTTCGGTGTTTATGATGGTCATGGAGGTAGGAAAGCAGCAGAGTTTGTTGCCGAGAATTTGCATACTAACATTTACCAAACGATGAAGCATTGCAATGGGAACAAGGAAGAATCAGCTCGATTGGCTTTTTTGAAGACAGACCAAGATTTCTTAGATAAGGTAAATGTAGATAAAGTATTGGTTTTTATTGTTCATCTGATTTTGGTTATGTATGTGTACAACCAGTCTCAAAAAACATATGTTCACATAGAATGTCAGATAGTTATCCAGCAAAACCTGGTTTTAGGCTGCCCCCGTGTTCTAAGTACTTAAACCTGAGTGTATAGCTATTACAACAAGAGCATTGAACCTCTCGCATTGGTTGCCTGATCCTAATTTGTAGTGTACAAGTATCGTAAAAGAGCCTGTGGAGTAGTTTATTTGGCCTCCTTGCTTAGAAGCATTTGGCCATCATGCTTAACCCACATCGAAGGGATATATATATAGAGAGAGAGAGTGACAGATCTACGTAAGGGCAAGCCGGTGCTGCCGCCCCGCTTACCTCACCTCAACCTCCAAATCTCCACCTCTTCCCAGCCCCGCCCAGCCACTGAAAATTTTATGAAATTTTGTTTAGCCCCCTTATTTCGATTCCTTGTTCTCCTATCCAGAGATGTTTTTTGGAAGATGAGCTTGATCTGTGCGCTCTAACATGATATCATTACTCCAACACCCTTTCCGTTGTTTGTATTATTGTTGCAGGGTGCAGTAGGTGGTGCCTGCTGTGTAACAGCGTTGATCGAAGAGGAGGAGATGGTTGTCTCAAACTTAGGGGACTGCAGGGCTGTGTTATGTAGAGAAGGAGTTGCTCAACCTCTTACGACTGATCATAACCCCGATAGGGAAGATGAAAGGAAAATGATAGAACATAAGGTTGATATCAGTAACATTTTCATTTTTCTAATTGATTGGGTTTGACTTGAGTTGAGACCTAACATAAAGTTCTTGAATCTCGAAACAACTACCTTTTTCATTTTTATCAAGTTAGTCATAATCCTCATTCATTTATAAAACCGAATTGTTTCAGGGTGGATATGTAGAGATACACCGAGGACGTTGGAGAGTTCACGGTGTACTTTCGGTTTCAAGAAGTATCGGTGATGCTCATCTGAAAAACTGGGTAGTAGCTGAACCTGATAGTATTCTTCTTCATTTGACTCGTGATATGGAGTTCCTTATTTTGGCTTCTGATGGACTTTGGCAAGAGGTGAGACCGAAAAAAAATCATCTTAACAAGTTTAACTCTAGTTAATCTCCAATTAACTAGCTGATTTAGTATGATATTGTCCAAGTATCCTTGAGGTCTGGGTTTGAGTAGGAGTTTTTCACCCGCACTCTTAACTGACAAAGGTAGCGTGTGAAGGCAATTATTGTTGTAAAAACATAAACTCGAACTTGAAAGTGACTTAACATTGTCCTTGGCCCATACTGAAATTATCTTCTTTTGTTCTTGGTGTTATGTTTTGCTCTAGAAAGGCTGGTCTTTTGATCCCACGTTGCTATACTATAATGCAAGTGTTTACGCAATCATGCTTATAATCGTTGCTGTTTGATATTTCAGGTGGAAAACCAAGAAGCTATTGACATTGTTTCACAGTCATTAGGCATGAGAAAGGTTGAGATTTCAAGAAGCAATTCTAAAGTCTCCGATGAGAACTTTGCAAGTCCTTCAGCCAAAGCACGGCAAATTCCATTTGTTAGAAAAAGGATTGGGAGGCACCGGTCGCCAAATTGTAAGAGAACAACACATGATGAATGCGCAACAAAATCTTTAGAGAAGGTTCTCAATAAGTACGAAAGTAGTGACGATTTTTCTTGTGAAAATGTTAGTCCGCCTTTAAAGTTAAGAAGGATATCCTCGGCCAAGAAATCGAACGCGAAGATAGAGTCTTTGCACGAGCAAGAAAACAATGGCTACGAAAATGGTTCTACTTGTAGTGGACTTACAATAGCTTGCAAGGAACTTGTGAATCTTGCTTTAAGTAGGGGGAGTTTAGATGATATAACGGTGATGATCATCGACTTGCTTCATTTTACATGTAATGAATGAGCTTTTTCTCCACGTTATAAGTTTGTGTTAACTGTATAATTATTTCTTTCCGTTGTGTACAGTATCTAATAACATTGGAATGACCTATTTTTTATATTTAAGTTATAATTTTTATTTAGCAAGTGCTTTGTCCATATAGACATTTCACCATTCTATGGATATACGCATTTTAAACATTTAAAATCGGATAAGTTATTTTATAAATATATGGTTAGCTTTAAAGTTACCACTGATCATTCGTTGATTAAAAAATTTCAACAATATGTTTTGGGTATAAACATACAAAAACTTTGTGTTTTCATTTTATATTTTATGTTCGCGATTTTTTATCATTTTTTTGAATCGTGACTCTAAAATCTTTTAAATTATTGATTTTTCACCTAATTTTAAATTCTGAAAGATATTAACACAAAATATCTACTAAATCAGATTTTTATTAAGAAATTATTTTATATCGGTCAAATTTTTTTTTATTATGTTTCTAAATAACATGATCTAAACATTGTTCTTGTTTGGTTTTGATGATTCGTATGTCTTTTTAAGCAACCACAAATACAGTTAGTAACCTATCAACTACTTGTGTACTTGTTTAAAGGTTGTGGATGACTTTTTCCGCAACCATTTTACACGTATTTCTGCAACCAAATTACAATAGTTTCTAGGTTAATTTGTATTTTGATTTCACATCTAACAAACTTTTTCTACAACCATTTTGCACATCTTTCTGCAACCAAGTTACAGCAGTTTCCAGATCAGTTTATATTTTCAATTTCACACCTAACAAACTTTTTTCGCAACCACTTTGCACGTATTTCTGCAACAAAGTTACAGTAGTTTTCCTATCGGATTGTATTTTGATTTTAACACCTAACAATTTTTTCCGCAACCATTTTTGTATGTACTTCCGCAACCAAGTTACAATAGTTTCAATACTAGTTTAGATGTATTTTGACTTTGTAATGTAGATAAAAATATATCAAAAGAATGAGTACTCTTCATATCATGAATTCCACCCACAATTCAGCTCAAATAAAAATTAAATAATCTTCACGAAGAAGTCATCAATTTGAATAACCACAGCCAATGTGTAACTACAGTCTTTTTGTGCAACTAAAAACCTATTTCTGCAATTATTTCACTCATAATTCCGCAACCGTTTAACAAGTAATTCCGCAACTAGTTATTTTTGTATTTTCACAACTAAAAATCTATTTCCGCAACCATTTTACTCGTAATTCTGTAACCAATTAACACGAAATTTTGCAACCATTTTTTTACCACATCTAAAATTATACTTTCGCAACTTACTTGCACGTAATTCCACAATCTAGAATACGGCCTCAATAAACATATTGAAGAACTGGAAACAAAAAATAATGACTATAATAAACAAATTAGAGAACTGCAAAAATCAATTGTTAGTCTTATAGATCATGTTGAAAAACTAAAAAAGGAAATCTATCTATTTCCTCAACCATTTAAAGGAGATATTGTGTTAACAAGAAGAAGATCTTGCGTCAAATAGAAGAGATTGAACTATTTAGTTTATTTCTTAACCATAAACATACAATCAGAGATCAGTAGATGCTCGTCTATTCAAGTCGTAGCTACATCTTTTTGTAAAAGTTGCATGTCTTTAAACTACACTCTTTTTTGTTTTAATTATTATTTTATATTTTAATTATATATTTTTATTTCAAAACTGAAACCTTATCATCGCACCCAATATGTCCTTAATTTAACAACCAATAATCTTTCCGCAACTTCAAAACTGGTATCCAGTAACCAGTTATAACGTAACTCTGTAAACAATTAAAGTATAAATTTGCACCCAATTAAGCTTATATTTTTCATAAAACCACTCTTTTTATGCATCTCAAATGTTAATTCGCAACCAATTATAACGTAATTTCGTTACTATTTAAAATATAATTTTGCGCCAGGGTTATTTTCGCAACCAAAATGAACCTAATTCTGCAACAAACTGACAATGGTTAATTTCACAGCTAAAAAATGAACATTACGTATCAATTTCCAAGTTTTTTAAGAAATAATAAAAGATAAAGAATAAAAAGAACATATTTAATCAAAATATAAATGTACATATTTTATATGTTTTCTTCATATGATCTTCTATTATGAACCAAGTCTTCAACTTTTGATAGAATACGTTATTTTTAAAATCTTCTAGCTCTTTTTTTAAGCTATGTGAAAGAACGAGATGGGATTGATTTTAACTAGAAGCTTCATCAAAAGAATAAAGAAAGCTTAGAATCCTCGATAAAAAAACATAGAAATCATTGAAGAACATATCAAAGATATATAAAGAAGAGTATCAATTGTATTTAAAAAATCTAATGTGATTATGAGTTTGATTTTGTGAACTAATTGGTAAATTACCCTTTAAAGTTAATCGTTAAAAATTAATGCAAATAATAAATTAAGAGACCACCCTTCGGAATACTATCTATATTTTTTATAATAACATATGAATCTCGAATGTTGTCTTTTATATATATATATATATATATATATATATATATATATGCATTTTTTTTATTTTTCGTAAGTTTTCAATAACTAAAAGAATATATATAAATCAGCGACATTATTTCATACATATACATAATTTTTCGAAATAAAATATAATCAGTATTTGTCTTAAAATTATTCGTGCATTTAACAAAAATATACAATTTTATATAATTTGGAAAAAAAATTATTTTTGTTTTGTTAAGTATTTTTATATTTTTATTTATTTGTGTTTTGCTTCTAATTTTATGGCACCAAAAAATGAAAGCGTTTATTCAGAGTACTGAGTATAGGTGCTCAAAAACGAGACTCAAGTTAAGTAATTTGAGTCTTTCAAAAACTTAATTACACTCACACGTGTGGCTATAAGGGTACCATCTCTACCGTCCATAGCTTTTTCGAAAGAAGAAGTAGTCTCGGAACAACCAATTTCAAACGATGAAACCATTGCGTTTACAATTAAATTCTCTCAAATATCAAAATATTGCAAATAATTTGTCAAACACACAGTATACCATGTGCAAAATAATTAGGTGAATCTATTCTTTGTATACTAATAATTAATCTTGATTTTATTGTTTTCCTAATATAATTTTGTTGAACTTTTTAGAAAAGACATAGATGACTTTTCTAAAAAAAAGTATCTTCTTGAATTATGGTCACAATTTGAAGTTAACCAACAAAGAGTGGTACAAAGTGATACCGAAAATATTATTTTTAAATCACTATTAGATTTGGTATACATTCTTTTGGCATCATCTTTTTAGAAATATGACATCTTAAGATAAATAAATAAATAAAAAACTTTTTTTGTGAGTTGATGATTACGCTTGATGGTGTGGCAATAATTACTGGTTTTACAATATAAGGGAAACTTGTCCAACTAGGATACAACAAAACAAAGATAGAAGAGTCAGAGCCCAAATGGTACACGAAGTTCTCGAAGTATTGATATAAACTGTCAAACACGGCTTTATGCATGAAAATGTATTGGTCTTAGAATGTATTAGTTTAAAGATTATTTTTCATTCGAGTGTTTTTGTGATGGATGATAAGGGAAGGAAAATATAGGCGGTTAACATGTAATTTAGCTCATTAATAAGATCAAGGTCCATGTATTTAGTGACTAATGACTAAAGTAAAGCACACGTAAGAAATAAGGGGCTTAAGTGATAGACCCCAAGAACTTGTTTGTAAATAGTCAAATAATGGGGTAAAAAATCCACTCTCACGGGGATAGATATGTAATTTTACCATCCACCTTATTTATTATATAAAGGACATTCCCTTTTGGGAAAAGGGACCAATGATTGGTCAATAATTGCAACATTTATTCCTTTTGTCTCTTCTGTTTTCTAGTAATTCATTGTTCGATGTCACATCACACAAATATTCTCTAGTCCGACCCTCTCACACGAATATCTTCGCTCCTGAGTCTCACGAAAGATTCACAGAGCTCATCAGTGGTGCCGTCTGTGGGAATCGTTCGGTACCCAGAATTAATTTTTTAAAACCTTGAAAAATAAAAGTAAATTTATGGATACAGAAACTCGTGGAGAGATCGAGACTAATCTGACTAGAGATTTAGTCGGTGTCGAATCTGGAGACCATCTGATGGAAGAGCGGGTAATGAACGAAGGCAATGCTCCAAATTGGTACGCGGAAGAACTTTTAGAAGTCTCAGTTTTGGTCACCAGACGAAAAGAGTTGCTAGAAGACATCGAAAGGTTAAATGTTGAAAGGGATGCCATGATGACGAGTACCAAAAGAGTCAGATCTGAGGTTCGACAAGAAAGGATCAAGGCTGATTAAACCCAAGATGTTGTTATACCCAAAGAGAGCCGACGCAGGAAAATCCATCGGCATTGTAAAAGACGTGCTAGATCCGAGCAAAAATATGAGTCGTCCGAGTCTAGCGAGTATACCTCTTTGAGTTCTGATAAGTCATCCTCTTTGGATACCGACTCGAAGTACAAGTTGGATCGAAAGCACAAAGATCCGAGGATACACAAGCACACTAATCGGACTAGTAGGAGAAGGAACGATTCTATGAAGAAAGCGGATGCTGGTAAGCGGAAAATTTACTCCGACGATCATGTTACTACTCGGAAGCAACCTCAGTCTGATAGCTATCATCAATATTACAGAGTCAGCAATCACTTTACTTCTCCGACTGATGAAAGATTGTACCCAGCCATTAACGACGGTCCGGGGGAAAGCACATACAAGATCGGACATAATTGGAGGTCATCCCCCCTCTCTCAAGAAATCTTTTATGGGAATCTTCCTTAATGGTTCGATATTTCCAAACTAGAGAAATTTGATGGGACCCAGGATCTTGATAACCATATTGAGCAGTTCAAGAACTTCATGATTAACTACGATGATGACGACAAGTTATTGTGTATAGCTTTCTCTCAGACGTTCAAGAACGCTACCTCTAAGTGGTACAACCGACTGCCTCAGGGGTGCATAAAGAATTTCGATATGTTCTAGAGTATGTTCTGAGAACACTTTGTCAGAAGCAAAAGGTTTTGTGCCAACGGAGATACCATCATTTATTGCCGACAGCAGATTGGAGAGAGTTTGAAAAAATATACCAAGCGATTCATCCAAGTCAAGACAGACATTGAATATTACGAGGATAAGGTAGCATTGGTTGCTTTCCGAATGGGTCTTCTTTCGGGGGTAATGAAAGATAATGTTGCAGAAACACAAGCTATGACATTTGGAGCTTTGTTGGATCAGATAAAAAAAAGAATCTTAGTCGAGGAAACCAGGGCCTCAGAGATATAATCCATGTCCCAATTCTATTATGATCAAACTTAGCCAGAACTAGTACGACGATGGTGAATGTCCAACCACAGGCTACCCAACCGGTCACAAGTGTCCGACCACGCGCTCAAACAGTTCAAGAAACGAATCAGACCCCTCAACGGGCGACCAGAATCAACATTATCAACCAGCAGGTCAAGCAGTTCAACAATATGTCAGACCGGCTTCGAACAGGTGGGTCCGACCAGCTCATTAAGCCGAATTGACTGAGTGTGTCTCCACTATTTTCAAAAAGGCACGTGCATATGTGCATTTCCGCAAACCTTTTCCTCTACAAACTCTGAGGGAGCACAGGAAGAACAAATACTGTTAGTTCCATGATGACATCGGCCATCACACTAAGGACTGTGTGGCTTTAAAGAAAGAAGTCCAATATTTAATAGAGAACGGAAAGCTGGTTGACTTTGTCAAGAAAAATACCGCAGTGGTACCAAAACAAAAAATCGCTCCAAGGCAAGACGATACCATGATGATTTCTGATGTGATCGAAGAAGAATTTGTGGATGCGTTTGATGTAGCCACGGAGTATCTTGATCTGAAGCCGGGCAGAAACAGTGTAAACATAGTAGATGAGTCAATCCCCAGAGGAAAGGTCAGCGAGTTATGTTCATTTTTTTGAGTCACTAACCATTTTCGGAGGGGATACAGTAGCAGGTATATCAAATTACTCGAGGAAGAGGCACATCGTAACTTTGGCAACACAGTTGGAGGTCGGAGCCTCATCGCACCTTTACCGTAATCCATCACCAATCCTTTGCTTCGACGATGACGAAATGAGGGAAGTAGCTGGTTCACATGAGGACGCAGTAGTAATTGGAGCAGAGATTTCTGGAAACGAGATAAGAAAAATTTTGATTGACACAGGGAGTTCCGCCAACATTATGTGTATGACAATCTACAATAAGATAACCAATCCTCTAACCATCTTATGATCCGACAGGACGATAGTAGGATTTACCGGTGCGACCGTAGATGTCGTCGGAGAATTCAAGGGTATGGTAGAGCTGGGCAGGGGGGTGTTCAAGAAAATAGTGACGGTACTGTTCATCGTGGTAGATGCACCCACATCGTACAATGCCATCTTCGGAAGATCATGGTTGTCTAAAATGCATGATTTTCTGTCCATAGTTCACCAATGTTTGAAGTACATAGTGGGAAGCAATATTGGAACCGTAAGATCAAGTCATAAAATGGCTAAGGAATGCTACAAAGTAGTGTTGGCCCCCAAGGAGTTGAAGGGGGTCGGATCCAAAAAAGAATAGCAGTCAGAGGGGCCTCCTTTGGGTTCTGATCCTGTTGATGATCCGAGGGAGTCCCCTGGGTTCATGGTCCCTGATGAAGGCTTCGAAGACCATGCGTTCAGCCCTGGAAAAAGCCTCAAGATAGGAACAAGATTATCACAAGAGATAAAAGAAAGCTTACTAAGATTTCTTTCAACCAAATTACATATGTTTGCTTGGTGTATAGAAGACGTTACAGGGGTACCAGAAGATATCATCTGTCACAGGCTGGCTATACGGAACAGTGTTCGACCGATCATCTAAAAGCGAAGATCTTTTTCCCAAGAGAAAACAGAAGTAATAGTGGCAGAGGTAGACCGTTTAACGAAAGTGGGCCACATCCGCGAGTCACAATATCTGTTGTGGACAGCCAATCCGTTCTTAGTAAAGAAGAAAAACGGCAAGTGACAGATGTGTGTAGACTTCACTGATTTGAATAGGGCTTGCCCTAAAGATCTTTTTCCGGTCCCAAGAATAGATCAACTGATAGACTCGACATCTGGAAATCGTTTATTGTCTTTTATGGACGCGTACACGGGTTACAATCAAATCCGGATGGACCCGAGGGATCAGGAGAGCACGACTTTCATCACCGGAAGGGGTCTACACTGCTACTGAGTTATGTCATTCGGACTAAAGAATGCGGGGGAAACATACCAACGTTTAGTGAATAAAGCATTCGAGAGTCAGATTGGCAGAAATGTGGAAGTCTATATTGATGACATGTTAGTTAAAAGCCTCAGAGATGAGGATCATTTAGCTGACTTAGAATAAAATTTCGCCAATCTGGCTAAAATAAATCTAAAGTTGAACCCGGAAAAATGCACGTTTGGGGTAAGATCTGGAAAGTTCTTAGGGTACATAGTCAGTGAGCAGGGCATCGAAGCTGAATTGGTGCAATTAAAAGCCTTGTGTACTATGGATCCACCTAGAACGATCAAGGAGGTGCAAATTTTAACCGGAAGATTGGCTGCTTTAAACAGATTTACCTACAGGTCATCAGATAAGTGTGCCCCTTTCTTCCAGGTACTGAGGAAAGCGAATCAATTCGATTGGACTCAACAATGCTCTAATGCCTTTAATCACATCAAGCAACATCTTTCATCCCTGGAAGTCCTGACAAAGCCGTATTCGGGGGAGAAGTTGTTCATCTACTTAACGGTATCCAACTTCGTAGTCGGTTCGATTTTACTCTGAGAAAAATCGAACGTTCCAAGACCAGTCTATTACGTAAGCAAAAGTATTTTAGATGCGGAAAAGAGATACCTTAAGTTGGAAAAGCTAGCGCTTGCTCTAGTAACATCAGCTCGAAAGATGAGGCCCTACTTCCAAGCTCATGCGATGGTGGTGTGAACATCTTTTCCTTTGAAAAATATGTTACAGAGGCCCGATGTGTCCGGAAGGATGACTAAGTGGTCGGTATAAATCAAGGA
Source organism: Limnanthes douglasii subsp. nivea (assembly GCA_036936605.1). Classification (NCBI taxonomy): domain Eukaryota; kingdom Viridiplantae; phylum Streptophyta; class Magnoliopsida; order Brassicales; family Limnanthaceae; genus Limnanthes; species Limnanthes douglasii. The sequence goes on along the minus strand of JAUPFV010000004.1, from coordinate 248,753,867 downwards.
TTTTTAGGTCGAGTTTGAAGCACGAACTGTGATCAAAGCACAGGCGCTAGCTGACTTTTTTGTGCAATTTCATTCTGGCAGGGATGTTGTGGACATGGAGGAAGAAAGATCTGATCGTGAGTGGCAAGTCCGAACCGATGGGGGATCCAGATCATCTGGATGCGGAGCTGGAGTGCAATTAACCTCCCCGGATGGCATTGCAATGAACCAGGCAATCCGACTCGGATTTCAGGCATCGAACAACGAGGCGGAGTACGAGGCGGCCCTGGCCGGATTACGACTTGCAAAGATTTGTGGGGCTAAACGGGTCAAGTTGATTAGTGATTCTCAACTTCTGGTGAACCATGCTCTAGGGCGCTCAGAAGCAAGGAAATATCATCTGGTGAAGTATCTGGGAATTTTGAAGGCTTTGACCTTGGAATTCGAAAGCGTCTGATTCGAACACGTTCATAGGACGGGAAATTCAGTGGTTGATTCCTTGGCTAAAGAATCCTATTCAGAAGAATGCCGGTGGATAGTGACTCAAGAAAATCTGTCAATAAGTAAGGGATCCGAACCGGGGGAAGGTAGTATTGAAGCTTTCTAGATATCCACAGCCTTAACAAAAGACTGGAGAAGCGAGATACAAGATTTTTAGTCCACGACACATTTCCCGTTGACAAAGTAAAAGCCAAGAGAATACGCTTCAAATCTTACGAATACGTGTTTCTCGGATATGTGTTGTATAAACAATCTTTTAGTCGTTCGTTACTTCGTTGTTTAGGGAAGGATGAGTCACAGCTAATACTCTCAGAGTTGCACGACGGGGAAGGTTCTGCGCACTGTGGATACAAAAAGCCGATACGAAGAGTTCTTCTGGCAGGATATTATTGGCCGACTATCTCAGCGGACGCCAAGGAGTTGGTACAAAAATGTGACACCTGTCAGCGGTTTGCTAATTCGATTCACTTGCCCGGAGTACCCCTACAGTCAATATCAGAATCTTTGCCCTTCGATTGATGGGGAATATATTTAGTCGGACCACTCTGTATGGCTTCAGGAGGGCGCCAAACAATCTTCGTTGTTGTGGACAATTTTTCAAAGTGGGTAGAGGCCGAACCGCTAGCAGGAACAAGGGAAAAAGATGTGATCAAATTCATCATCTCAAACATTTGTTGCTGTTTTGGTATACCCAGGAAGATTACGATGGATAACGGCCCCCAGTTCAACAACAGTGAAATGAGAACTTTTTGCGCTTCCAAGGGGATACAACAATTTTTTTCGATACCGTTCCACCCCCAAGCGAACGGTCAGGTCAAAGTAACCAATCGAACAATCTTAGAAAGACGAAGAAAGAATCTAGAGGGCAAAGCAGGGAAGTGGCCAGATTACCTACAAGAAGTGTTATGGGCTTACAAGACTACTCATCGGACTACAACAAATGAGTCGCCTTTTACCCTAGTGTACGGAATGGATGCAATAGTATCATTGGAAACAATGTTCCCATCTTTTCGACTGAGTTTGTATTCCAATGAGGGAATGACAAAGGAAAACGCACAGAGCTTGATCTGATAGAAGAAAAGAGAAGAATGGCACAGCTGAATTCCTTGCACTATCAAACTTTAATGAGAAGCCGTTACTCGTAGAAGGTCAGAAGAAGAGAATTTGAGGTGGGATACAAGGTCCTAAGAAAAGTCTTCCTGCACACAAAAGAAAATATACTCAGAAAACTCGCCCCAAACTGGGAAGGTCCGTACACAGTCACAGAGAAGTTGAAACCAGGGATATACCGATTGAAAGACAAAGAAGGAAGAGATCTTCCCCATCCATGGAATATTGAGCACCTAAAAGCTTATTTAGTTGGATTATGTGATATGTGAATTTTTTTTTTGTCAACTTATGTAAGTTCCGGTGGCACACTCTTTGCTACCCTGGTGACGCAAGAAGGTTTAATGAGGTGCCTAAATAGCGGGCTTATATATCGAATTTTATTGCCTTCTTTAAAAACAAGACTAAGTCCATCTTTTTGGACTCAAAACATACTCCAAAGAAGTTTGGACGAGAAAGTTCATCTTTTTGGACTCAAAACATACTCTAAAGAAGTTTGGAATAAATAATTCAGTATTGAATCACAAGAAGAAAAACATGAGGAAGAAACGCTTAAGTAAAACATCACACTAAGAATATATCATTGAAAGCTCCAATAACAAGGAGAATATTACACAAAATGTTTCTTGTTGCAGGATACAAGGAATGAACAAGTTAACAAAATATGAACTACCCAGTACATGCTAATCGGATGCAGAATTTTCTATACTACCAGCAGGGGAATCCGAGTCCGATGAAGAGCTCTCTGAATCCTTGCTAGATTCAGGGTCCTTCACGGATACTTCGGGTGGGAGATGCTGCTTAATAACCCGAGTCCAAAGACTACCAAGGTGCAAGTCTGGGAACCTTAGATGCATCTCCATTACCATTTCAGACCTCAACTTGGCATCCCTCTCTTCAAGACGAGCAACGATCTTAGCAACATACTCATCAAGACATTCTTTCTTCTTAGCCTCGAATTTTTTCTTCAAGTTCTCATTATCCGCAGATAGCTTCTCGATATCTTGAACAACATTTTCAAAATATACTTTTATTTTGCAATAGCCTTCAAGAAGACCATTTGATCGTTGTGTCACGCTCGGTATCCTTGGCAATGAACTTCTCCCTTTCATCATCAAATTTAGTCTTTTCCTCGGACAGTTCAGCCCCAAAGGAAGGGATGGTAGTCAAGCGGTCCTCACAAGTCTTTTTCTCCTTAGCCAATTCATCAGTCAATTCTTTAACTCTCTTTTTAGCTCCTCGGACTCGGAGGACAGAGTTTGTACCTTGGCGATCACTTCCGATGTCTTGGTTAACTCATCATTTAGCTCCTTCACTTCTTTCTTCAAGTTATCGGACTCAGAGACCAGGCATTCCACTTTAGAGGATATTTCGGTCTGTTCAGCGACCTGATCGGTCAAGTCTTTCACTTTGTCTTTCAACTCGAAGACCTAAGAAGTTAGGGCTTTCACCTCTGCCCTCCTCTCAATAACTTCTTTTTTATAGCGATCCTTCCGATTCGTTTTGCGTTCGACCAGGGCAGTAGTGTGCAGTAATTTATTCAACTCATTCGCCACATATTCATTGTCATACACATCAAAGTAAGCAGAGGCTGGGGAGGGGTATATTTCCTCGTCGGAGTCACCTTCTTGAGCTTCTATTCGTGTGGAGAAAAATTCTCCACCGGAGTCCGAGTCGACAATCACAAACGTTTTGGACAAAGGCAGACTCGGACGATTAATGTTGTCACTTTCCCCTCCACTCTCAACAATCATTTTCTTCTTCTCCTCAGCCGTAAATCTCTGCGGCTTTGTGGCACCAGCCCGACCTTGTGGTCTAATCTCAACCATGTGGTCAGCTTCACTTGACCTGTTTTCAGGATGAGAGGTTAGGGAGAATGCTTGAGGACCGATGGGGGCTTACTGTTGAGCATCTGATGACCTCGCATCCGGGGGCAAGCTTACTTGGATGTCATCATGATCACCCGGAGCTTCTATTGAAGGACTGTCTTGCATCCTTTCTTGGGGACCGCGCTGAGCCTCGGGAGCGTCCTCTTCAGACTCGGCATCCTCCTCAATCTCTTCTTTCTCACCTTCCTCGGGTTTTTTTGTATCTTGGTGACTCGAAGCTCGGGCCCGAATAGGGAGGTAAACCGCATTATCCAAGCGCTCTAAACACTTAAGGACATCGTCGCTCGGAGGAGGCACCATAAGCTCTGAGGCGGTCTTCTTCTCACTAAGATCGCACCGCCACAGATTACACTTGGCAAAGTTGATAGGAAGAAAGCTTTGGTGGAACTTGTAATCCCAGTGTTCACCTGACCATGCACTTAGCTTCTCAAAGATAGCCTTGCCTAATTTAGCATGGCGTTTAAAGGACTTAGAAATTCCTTTCATTGCTAAAAAAGACACAAAGTCAGAATTTACCGAACCTGGCGACTCGGAAAAACTTTAGGTGAGAGTACGGTCCACTTCAGCGTCAACCGATGAGGAAGCTCTTCAGAGTTTTCAAATCTGGTCTCCCACAACCCGGAAATGAACAGAAACTGTTGCTTCCACTTCTTGTCAGCCTCCAGAAAATCCTTTATCACTTTAAGAATTCTGGCAAAGCTAAGTGAATAGAAGGGATAGTGAGAATTCTTGGCTACACCCGAGATGGCAATGAGTTGTTCCATGGTGAAAGCGTTATCGGAAAGCCTCGAAGCTATAATGCATGCCATAAGGGTATACAACATGTTTGCCCCGGCTTGAGAAGGACAAAGTCCGACCAGGTGGAAGTAGTCGGTCAGGAGAGGATCGAGGGGCAGTCGGAGACCCCAGTATCAGCTCCGTGTAAAGCACAAACTCATTGTTCCAAACTGATAGAGGCGTCTCACCAACAGTAGGAAATCGGATACTGATGTTAATAGGAATACCACAACGATCCCTTAGCTTGACCTCCTCGGTCGAATGAAAATATTTATACTTCACCTTGTACAGAGCCAAAAGATGTTTAGCTTCGATATGGCGGAGATTGTCGCCTATGATATCTTCCACATTCGAGGGCAAACCTGTGGAACGCTTCTTCTTCTTCTTACTCTTTACCACAGAAGTCTCACCTTGGTGATGGGGAAGATTAGTCGCAGTTCTGAGGGAGAAGCCAGAGCATCATCATCCGAGGAGGGAGTATTAGCACAAACAACTCGAAGAGGCTCTGCCTCAACCACCACGACGTCAGGATTCTCCTTATCATCATCAGGGTTGTTGGATATATTCTTCTCTTGAACCTCTGCAATGGGAGTAAGAGACGGTTCGGTCCGAATCCCCATTGGCAATTTTTTCACGGGGCCAACGTATGGCGTTGTTTGAGGAGAGCCTTGGGGGGTTGTTGTAGGAGTCGAGACCGAGGAGGGGATCCTCATCCGGACCTATTTGGTGGCTAGATCGGACGATCTTTTTCGTTTAGCTCTGTCTCTATTTTCTTTAACCGGTGTTTTTCTCTCTCATCACTCATTCCGATGAAGGGAGAAGGTCGAGAAGGAAAAGTCAAGGGAGTTGGAGAAGTAGAAAGATCAACCCCACCACTTGAAATGTGTGTTTGACTTGGGGAGGATGCAGCAAGGCTGATCGAGCGCTCGCGAATCAAAGAACAGTTGTTTCGAAAGGTAGATTCCCAAATCTCTGCAGGGGAAGGATGTTCTCTTGCACTGGAAGATCTACAAGTACCGATCCGATTAGAAATGTTGAACCACCTCTAAAGCTTGTACCTTTCAAGATTGATGAATTCATTAGGCATGAAAATGCAAAGCAAGAAGTTTATTTAGGCACAGTCTCTATCTCTATCTCTCTCTAGAGCAAACGTTTTCGAAAGAAAATTAGAAACCTTTACTTAAGAAAAGGGTTGAGTATTTATAGGCAAGGGAAACAGAAGGTGAATAGGCAAAGGTAACGGTACAGTGACACGTGTCCATGGTAGCTACGCCGCCTAAAATTACTTGACTCGATAACAGCAAAATAAAGCATGTGCGTCTGACATAAATGATTACTTAGGTGACGTCAGTATGACTAAGAGGTGAGGTCAGCAAAGTGAAATATCCGATCCGAACGGGGTAACGAGGACTCCGACCCGACTTTATCAGAACTCTACCTAAAAGCAGAAAATCCGACTGCAATAATAGCGATATCTGATCCGAATGAGGTAACTTAGATTCTGATCCGAACGTTATAAAACAATAATTGAAGTCCACATCTAAAGAACTGCACATGGACTGGGGGGCTACTGATAAGGGAATGAAAATATAGGTGGTTAACATGTAATTCGGCTCATTAATAAGATCAAGGTCCATGTATTTAGTGACTAATGACTAAAGTAAAGCACACATAAGAAATAAAGGGCTTAAATGATAGGCCCCAAGAACTTGTTTGTAAATAGTCAAATAGTGGGGTACAAAATCCACTCTTACGGTGGTAGATATGTAATTTTACCATCCACCTCATTTACTATATAAAGGGCATTCCCTTTTAGCAAAAGGGGTCAATGATTGATCAATAATTGCAACATTTATTCCTTTTGTCTCTTCCTATTTCTAGTAATTTACTGTTCGCTGTCACATCACATGAATATTCTCTAGTCTGACCCTCTCACACAAACATCTTCGATCCTGAGTCTCACTAAAGATTCACTGAGCTCATCAATGGGCCTTTGCGATTAACGCTCAATGATATTGCCGGTTATGCAAGAGCATTTTTTCTGTTTTATTTGGGCCTTACATTTATCGAACAAGAATGTGACTTACGTAAATATTGATTAGTTATATTTCATTAAATATTTAGAAAGATTGGGTGACTATGTTTGGATGACGCACATTCTCGCCGAACTATGTAACTACTTACATTATGAATCATTTCATGACACAAGATGATGAACAAATTTGTTCATGTTCTGGAGTGTTGGATATTCGATCACTTCACTTGCTTCCAACCACCACATTGGGAAATGTTCTTTTGATATATATCTTACATATGTATGTGAGAAACTCTAAAACATGCAAACGTGGTTGTTGATTTTGAAAAGAGTCTTCACTTGTTTAGACTCACTCTTGATTGTTGACCGGTCGAATTGGTATGTTTTAACTCTTTGTTTTATTTCTCCTATTTCTGAAATAACAATATATTTCATAGCACTATTTGAATTTTTTTATAGTTGATAATTTCTTCGTACAAGTATTTACACATGGTCAAATATCCAGAGCAATAGCATGGTTTGATTATGACGTTAGATGCATAAACATAATCGAGCCATAGATACTCGGTTGAGTGGTTCATTCGGACACAACTAATATATACATGTTGTCCAACAAAAAAAATAGGCTACGAGAGGCATACGGAAAAATGATTATATCGATTGGAATAACTCAATTTTAGGAAATAATTTACGAATATCTATTGTAAAAAGAACACCTATGAGGGTTCATTATTAAATATTACATTATTTCGACTATCATTCACGATTACAAAAGACGGGTTAGCAACATAAGTTGGTATGTTGTATCCGATACAGATCTGAAATCTGATTTTTATTTCGTCGAATAACCGATTCATTCGACTCACCAGTAAAGTATGAACGTTGACTATTTAAAAATGTATGGATGAGTACAATGATAAATTAGGTGAGTTATTGGGTCATGAGTTTTATGTCGCAATGCGTCACGTGGTAGCCATAAGTAAGTGTACTTACAAGATTAGTATGCATTTTTCTATGTTTGTTTAGATAATATTATTATGTTGTATGTTAATTTAATTTGGGGTATGTTTGAATGTTGAATGTTGAAGTCTCGTTGGGTAATTTTGGTTTTTATATTGTAATTGGGATGTCGACTGAATATAAAAAACCTACGTAGTTGGTTAATGTTGATTTTTTTGGTTAATGTTAATTTTTGGGGTAATGTTCTAGACTTTGGATAATGTTGGTATGTTTTGAGTGGTATTTACTCTATCTTAAGAAAATAAAGACGATAGCTCGAACGTAACTATCAATGTAACCTAATTTTTCATATAATTTTTACATGTTTTGACACCACTGTCCAGAAGTAGTTATTATTATTTTATATAAAATAACACATGATTCTTACACCATATCTCAATATTATGGGCCCTTTAAAAAACAAAAGAAAATCAAATTTTGAGATGTGATCTCGGAATTAAGTGTTATTTATTATATTATGGATTTACATAAGGTTGAGCATCTAATTTTGAGACCTCATCTTAAAATTATATATTGGTTTTAAGAAAAAATTAACATCTAAGTTGGATACACCTTCCCAAACTTAGGTGTTATTGTGTAAAACAATATGACTAATTTCCATGTGTTTTTATTTTTAGGCGTTGTGATTAAACACAATGTTTTGATTAGTCTTACATTTAATATAATTATCTAACAATAAAAATTTATATACACACTACACAAGATAAACAAATAAATTTAATTCATATTTAAAATATAGAGTGGACTCGAGTTGAAGATGCATGATAATTAAAAGTTATCGAATAAATTAAGAAAATCATGAGAAATGAAGACATAAGTATTCTATTGTTGTGGTTTTCGAATTGTACAATATGTACGGCCTAATTTTTTATTCATACCTCGACCTCGGGTGAATCTAAAAATGTCTGAGATATATGGATGTATATGAAGTCAGTGACGACGTATCCGGTGTTCGAATTTCCATATGACACTAGACAAACAGAGTTTCAAATCTTCTCATTACGTTTAACAGTTAAAATCACTCAGAAATAGATTGATGAGTTTGAGAGAATATCTCATTGAAGATAAGCAGCTAAATTTGATAATAGTAAAGTAAGAAAACAAGGACATAATGTGTAAATGTTTATTTTCATGATAGTCATAAGTTACTTTTTATAGGTTTATTATCATGTGAATAATCTATTAGACTATTTCAAATTATGAATCCCATTATGTTTTATTTTATTTTTTCATAATCCTTTTAAGTAAATGTCATAAATTTAAGTAATACGATTAAAAAAACAATAACATATAGTTTAAAGTGAATGTAACAAAGTAAATGTCACAAATATTCACTATAACGTTAAATAAATCAGGTACTCAATAATCTCAATATGCAGTGATGTATGCCACATGTCGCTCTTGTTGATAAGGAGGTTTAATTTTAATAAATGCATAAATATTATAGAATAATATAGACAACCAACCATTAATCTTTATGGAATAAATTGTCTGGCAGATAGGATAAATTACGGGTAATGGTTGTTTAGAGACATAGTAACTTGTAACAAAAAAAATCTACTAGTATGATATAAACCTTGATTTTGTATTCATGTAACTATACACTTTACTTATGCTAATAAAAGAATTTTTGTTCACGTGAATGATACCAATATTTGTTTTTTGGGAATATGGGGTAAAATATCTTTCAGTGATAGAAATGTATTCGTACTCACTAGAAAAAAAAATATATTATGAATTTAAATGTGGTCTCAATTGCGAAACAAATATCAAATATCACCATCTAATGTTCTAGCTCAGTAATTAAAAATTAAGCCTAATAAATTCAACATCAATAGATTCGCGATTATCGTAAACTTGTTTGTGCATAAGTAAATCTAATATGATTTCTTCCATAAGTTTGGACCTCACATGCGGCCATCTTTTCTTGCCAAATAAAAGTTTCATGGAACAATCATGAATTTACAATGATCATCCGACCTCGCTTATGTGCAACCGAATATGTATGGACGCAAATATTGGGGGAGATTTTCCAAAAATATTAACTTATCATTAAGTTTGTATACTTTATAAATCTTTGGAACCTTTTGAATTTTATTTTTTAGTAGTCATTATATTTTTTGTTCGTTATATAATGTTCTAACAGTGCTTTCAATTGCAGTCAGGAAAATAAAACTAAAAACGATGAGGGTTTTACACAATCGGATGGCTTAGTTACATGTTTGAAAATTGATATCTCCCATTTGGTTTTATTTTTTAACACGTTCTGTATCTCTATGTTTTATATTCCTCATTGTCAATAGGAGGAATTGTTTTTATTTTTGTCAATTCAAGAACTTCGCAAACCTTCATTGTCATTAGATTCTACGCTTGCGATCTTAATCACATATTAAAGAACCAATCACCGATATTTACTACTCGACAAAATGATCTTCGTTATATTGACCGTGTGTAGCAAAGGTCAAATTTATCCACCTTTTCTCGATCATACTTAAATCAAACTTATGGTGCTCTACTATATGTAAAACAATCTTGTATACGTAAGGTAAAATGTGCGTCATTCTAATAATACATCCGTATTTTGCTTTTTCGGTTCTTATATCCTTGGTGTATTGGTTCAAAAATATTCAAGGGCATAGTCATATATAAAATGTTTATTTCCATGAATATCCAAAAATAAAATAAAATCTAATGATTTACTTCAATTGTGAACAACACTTTTATCTTCGTGTGTTGAATTTCTATCAAAGCATTTACTCTTATTCAAAATAATTCAAATAATTCAAAGTTAAGTTTAAGCATCTCGATGAAATATTTCAGGCTTATATGTGCACATTTGTACCTAATATTAATTAAAATAAAAGTTCATTTCATATGAGAAATTATTATAATAAATCTATTAGATAATCTAATGTTTGGCTTACTAATTAGTTATATTATTGCAAAAGTATGTGAACTGGTTAGTGTAAGCATAAATAAACTTATCATAGGTTTGAACCAAAATGTTTGAGGGTAATCGAGGGCTCTGAGGTATGCTATATATTCTTCTTTTATCTGTGTTATATTTTCGTTCAACTTGGTTATGGTGCCCGAATAAACAATTATATTATAATTCTTCAGAAATCACTCAAATGTATCATCTACACTTTTTGCGTATGTGTCATCTACACAACATGTATTTATTTTGGAAATATATTTTCATATGCTTTCCTTAATTTTAGTTCTCTATTTTTACCAAAATATTAGTTTAAACAAAATTATTTTCCTCCATAAGCCCACATTTTTGTCATTTAAAAAGCAAATATGTTGCAAAAAGTGATGTATATTAAAGTAGCATGAATAAATTTTGATAGTGACATATTATATATCGTCGTATTGTATATATTATCCATAATAAGGACTTGAGAAAATATACTTAGAATATCGACAGACGTCCAGTGTGCATGTACTTAACATGTAACCCAACTCTCTACCAACACACATTACATATTCAGTAAGTTTGGGTTTTTTGTAGTGCATATGTTTAGTGAATGAGCAAGTGTGATACTTAGGGATGTCTAACGTAATGTCGCATCCCATCCCGTCACATTTAAGAAAGTCACACTATGACAAAACCACGCTATGACAGCTCCAAACTATCATGTCTCGTCCCTTTAACAGTTTACCAGATTTTTTTAATATATTTATTAAAAAATAATTTATATGTATTAATTTACTCAAATAAAATAAATGAAGATATTTATATGATAAATACAATATTTGAAATATTTTTTAAATATTTTTTTGGTAATTATATTTAGATATTTTAATAGGTTTATTAGAGCTTTCAACTTATAGTTTATTAGATTGTTTAACTATATCTTTAAACTAAATCTTTGAAGTTGTTGGAAAGTTTGGATCTTTAGATCTTTCAAATATTATAATTTTCAACTATTATATACTTTTTGAATAATTTATTAGATATTTCAACTAATATTTTATCAAAATCTTCAACTAAATATGTAAAGTGTTGGACTATTAGATATTTTAAATAGTTTATTGGATATTTTAAATAGTTTATTAGATCTTTTAATTATATATTTAAGATTGGTGAAATGTTATACACTTATACAACAATTTAAAGTGGTTGGAATTATCTACTACTTGTGAAATTGTAAATAACAAAATAAAATTAAAAATATATATTTAATTAATAACAAAAAAATATTTAATATTCATATAATTAAAACCAGACAATAGATTAATTGGACAAAATAATAATGATGTGCAATCTAATAAATAGAAAAAACGTAAATATATATATATATATATATATATATATATATAATGTTTAATATAAACAAATATTTATAAAAACTAAGTCACCATAACTGAGGATCTTGACCGTCATAAAACGATAGTGGTGGGGGATATGAAATAGGAGGAATATTAACATACATTTCTTCAACCAAGTGAATCTAACACTAACTTGTGCATCATTTATCATATTTGCTCGTCGTGACGCAATTGGGTGGTGTATAATTTACCAAACTGAGTCTCGACTCTATTCCAATGGCTCTTAGTACTATTCCAATTTCTCACATTTAAAGAATGAATTCGTTCCATATATTATCAATCGGACAATATCCCTTCAATTTGATGGGAAGAACTACCGACAATGGAAGTGGTCGGCTGACTCGCCTATTACATCATAATATGCCAGATTGGTCTTGCCCAATCTGTAGGCGGACTAGGTGGTGCGACACACCTTCAACTGCCAGATTTTTTCTAATATATCCAAAAAATAGAAAGATTTGTCATTTTGATTAGAGTTGTTCATTCCAAAAATATATTATTTACCTTCTTAAAGATATATTTCCTACACCAGAACCCTGCCGAATAGGACATTGAACCCACCCAGTAACATTTACCCCATTATTTTTAAGAAACTAAGTTATTATTATACCATGAGTTAAGTTTTTAGTTCCACGTCTCAAATCTATATGTCAGATAATCAAACTATGTATTTTTATTGTTTGTCCCAACGATATAGCGGCAGCTACAAATGCTTGAAAATTCGACAAGTTTGAATTATTATTGTTGTTAGGAACAAAAAAAGTAAGAACTAATTTCAAATCTAATTTCTAAATTTTATCCAAATTAAACGTACTAGCTTTAAGTTTATCGTGAACTATTAGTTGATTTCTACCATTACTCGGTGTTTAAACTACTGCATGCAAGGTTATAGGCCAAACAACAGGTCAATTATTACGAGGATAACTTAGAAACCTTAAAGGATTTACATAAAGGTCATATATTGGTAACACAAATCCTTATACTACACTAGTTTAAAAAATCTATAAGATGTATTATTAATTATGCACCTCATTCCCAGACTAGTATTATCATCCTAAATATATTTGCAGTTGAATATAACTTTTTTACTAATTCTATATACCAGTTGTTACTAAATTTAGCCAAATAAATCAACCCATTGTATTACTAATATGATCAACTAAAATTTTCATACTCATGACATCGTTAAGGTCGCAATTGTCTAAAAACATACCCGAGTAAATAGTGTTATGCTTGGTGTCAGCTCGTTATGAACGTGAAGGGGTCCTTTGGTACCTTCTTCAATACTCTCGGATACATTCAGTGACTCCATTGTAACTCTTGACTCCCTTTATACTATTTTTCACCTTGACGTGAATCCTTCGTGGGCATCATTTTAGGTGTTTTTCTTACTTATCCTCGGAGCCATTAGCAATATGAATCAAGAATATAAATTTTGAAATATAATTTGAAGATTGGTAGTAGTAGAATGATTGTGTGATAAATATGTAGAATAAATATCATATATATAGGAATTTTTAAAATATAATCGTTTACAAAACGGATATCAGTTTTTGACGCAGTCGGATGCACTAAGACAACAAACGTTGGTCTTAGAATTGAAGGTTCAAGTTCGCGGGTGTCAAACTTGAAGAAAAAAACTCTGGAATCCACAAGAAAAAAAAACAAATCTCGAAAACTCGAAGATTTTGATTAATAGTGATGATAAAAGTGTCTTTAAAACATAGCACCTAAGTTTCTTTATATAGAGAAAACCCTAGAAACCCTAAAGCATAAAATACGAAGTTCCCTAAAGCATAAGATAGGAAGTTCCTAAAAATAAGAAAAATTACTAGAATCGTAACTAGAAAAGGAAAACACTAAAAAAAGAAATATCTAAAAATATCTTGCAAGCTATAATAGATTAGGTATTGTAACCGTCTCCTGCATCAGTCTCCTCCACCTCCAAAGAACTCGTCCCCGAGTTCTCATCTGGATAAAGAACACCATCGGCATGATACTCATAGATGTCCGCTACATTGAACGTATGAGAGATGCTCATGTCGTCTGGTAGATCTACCACATAAGCATTGTCATTAAGCTTTCGTAAAATCTTGAATGGACCATACTTACGAGGCTGAAGCTTACGATAAGTACCGACCGGAAACCTTTCTTTCTTGAGAAACACCATTACTTCATCACCTTCGTTGAAAACCTTGAGCCTCCGTTTTTTATCTGCTGCTCTTTTGTTTTTTTGCCCAGTTGCTTCCAATCTAGCTCGGACTGCTTCTTTAGTGTCCAAAATGTCTTTAGCCATAGCTTCAGCTGATGCACTAACTCCAGGAGCTTTCGGTAGTGGAACTAAATCAACCACATGCTTCGGGACAAAGGTATATACCAACGTAAATGGTGATTTCCATGTTGCGGAATGTACGGCACTATTGTAAGCGAACTCGACCTGCGGTAGAGCTAAATCCCATTGTTTCGGTTTATCACCACAAATACTTCTAATCATGTTACCCAGCGTCCTATTTGTGACTTCAATTTGCCCATCACTCTGGGGATGAGCTGTAGAGCTTCGTTTTAAACTTGTTCCAAACATTCTCCATAATGTAGTCCAGAAGTGACTGAGAAACTTAGTATCCCTGTTGGAAACTATTGACTTCGGAACCCCATGGAGACGCACAACTTCCCGAAAAAAAAACAATTTGGCTATGTTGGTTGCATTTGTGGTCTTTCTGCAAGCAATGAAGTGTGTCATTTTGGAAAACCTGTCGACAAAAACAAACACAGAATCCACACTTCGTTGCGTCCTCGGCAACCCCAACACAAAATCCATAGATAGGTCCTGCCAGATATCTTCAGGAACAGGTAACGGCATGTAAAGACCTGTGTTCTGAGATTGTCCCTTAGAAACCTGACAAACAAAACACCTCCGAACAATAGCTCCAGCGTCTTTCCTAAGGTGCGACCAATAGTACCTTTCCTCCAAGCTTGCAATTGTCTTATCCCGTCCCAAATGACCACTAAGACCACCACTGTGCAATTCTCGGATCAGTTTCTCTCGTAACGACGAGCAAGGAATGCACAGTCTGTCTCCTTTAAAAAGATAGCCATCGCGAATATGGAAGTCTGCAGAAGGATGCTTACCGTTGCACTTGTCCCATAATTCCTTGAATTCAGCATCACTTTCATATAACTCTTTCAAGAATTTGAAACCCACAATCTCATGTGCTAAGGTAGTTAGCAAGGAAGCCCTTCTACTCAAAGCATCAGCTACCTTGTTAAGAGCTCCGGACTTATGCTGAATAATGAAAGGAAATTTTTGCAGAAAACTTACCCAACGAGCATGCATCTTATTTATCACTTTCTGGCTGTGAAGAAACTTCAAAGCTTGGTGGTCAGTGAACAGAATAAACTCTCGCTGAATCAGATAATGCTCCCATTGTCGAAGAGCTCGAAATACCGCATAGAACTCTTGATCATAAGTACTCCATTTCTGTCGTGCTTCGCTTAGCTTTTCACTAAAGAAAGCTATTGGTCTTTTTTCCTAAGATAACACAACACCAATTCCTACACCATTAGCATCGCATTCCACTTGAAATATCTTATCAAAATTCGGCAATGTTAACACAAGAGCAGTACAAATCTTCTCCTTAATCAATGCAAAACTCTTGTCTTGTTCTGGTCCCCAATGAAACTTCCCTTTCTTCAAGAATTCGGTAATAGGTGTAGTAAGAGTACTGAAGTCTCTTACAAATCTCCGGTAGAAAGTAGCCAAACCATGAAAACTGCGTACCTCAGTTACGGTTTTGGGAACGGGCCAGTCTTTTATTGCACTCACTTTGGCTTCGTCTACTTGAATCCCATCTTCACCAACGACAAGCCCCAAAAACAGCAGCTGGTGTGCAGAATGTACATTTCTTTAAATTCACGTACAGTTGATTTTCTTGGAGAACTTGTAACACACGTCGTACATGCTCTAAATGGTCGTCCTTGGCTTTGCTATAGATCAAAATATCATCGAAGTAAACTACTACAAAGGACCCAATGAAAGGACGGAGAACCTGATTCATCAATCTCATGAAAGTACTAGGTGCGTTTGACAAGCCGAAAGGCATCACTAACCACTCGTACAATCCATCTTTACTCTTAAAAGCAGTCTTCCATTCATCTCCAGGCCTGATTCGAATCTAATGGTACCCACTTCGAAGATCTATTTTGGAAAACACCTTTGATCCATTCAACTCATCAAGCATGTCTTCCAACTGAGGGATAGGAAACCGGTATTTTATTGTGATCTTGTTGATGGCTCTAGAATCAACACACATTCGCCACTGATTACCTTTTTTGGAACGAGAAGAACTGGTACACCACAAGGGCTCATACTCTCGCGGATTAACCCTTTCTTCAGCAAATCTTCAATCTGTTCCTGTACAATTTCATTCTCTTTAGGGCTCATTCGATAGTGGGGAAGATTAGGTAGACTTCGGGATCAAGTCAATGTGATGTTGTATATCACGCATAGGAGGCAGGTTGTCAGGTAGTTCCTCAGCAACTAACTCCTTATAATCTTCCAAAATTTCTAACACCTCACGTGGAGTTGTTGTCTCCTCCGTCACGGCACTCACCAACCCCTTGACCACAACCGGATAAAAACACTGTGATTCCTTAACAGCCTTGTCAAGTTCTTTATCATCATGCAACATGATGAGGAAGTTTGACTTCTTCTCTGTTGCAATGCTACCAAAATCCTTGACAGGAGCCATTGCAATCTTATGATTCCCCCATGTAAACATGACCACATTGTCTCGTCCTCGGTACGTAATGTCGTTATCGTACTGCCATGGTCGCCCAAGGAGAATATGGCAAACATCCATATCCAAAACGTCACAAATTATCTCCTCTTTGTAATGCTTACCAATTGATAGAGGAATTTTACAAGTTTCACTAACCCCTACTGTAGATCCTTTCTTCACCCATCCGAGACCATACGGTTTCTCATGAAGAGTCGTGGGTAGTTTCAAATATGCCACCAACTTTTGAGAAACTAAATTCTCGGAGCTCCCATTGTCAACAATCACATTGCACACCTTGTTCAGAATAGAACAATGCGTTCTAAACAGATTCTTGCATTATCCCTCTTCTTTGGATGATAGCAACAGTCGCTGTAAAACAATGTTGATTCTGTCCGCAGATTCCTCTTCTGCAAATTCAACTCCCTCATACTCCTCATTCTCCATAAAGTCGTCTTCCTCTTCTTCTAGCAATGCAACCGTCTTCCTACTGGGACAAACATTCGACTTGTGACCTGTTCCTTGACAACGGAAACACTTGTCGATGGTTGGCCTAGCATAAGGAATGTTCTGTTTCGGAGTGGGTGTTTTATCCTTATGAATGCCACTAATGGAACTACTTGCTCCTTTGTTGTGAGAGTTGGAATCTCTGTTAACCACGCATTTGTCCGTTTCTCCGGCTGGTTCGATGTTGTTCTGGATCGAGGGTCTCCTGAAATTTGTGAAACCCCGAGATGATTTCTCCATCAATTCCGCTTTCAAGGCTAGACTGGATGCTTCTTGAACTGTCCACACAGTCTGTAACCCTATTTTCCCTTGAAGAGAGCCCTTTAAACCACTGATGTATCTAGCCACCTTCTGATTCTCTATTTCGTTTAAGTCACTACGTTCAGAGAAACGTAAGAACTCTGTTGTATAATCAGTCATGGTCCTGCTTCCTTGTAAACAATCAATGTACATCTTGTAAAGAATCTGCTCGTAGTCCTCCGGTAAGAACCGCTCAGTCATTAGCTGCTTCATTCGGCGCCATGTTCTAACTGGACCCTTCCTCCGTCTTTGCCTTTGAATAGCCAATTTGTCCCACCAAACAGCTGCAGTCTTCTTTAACCGGATAGCCACCATCTTAACCTGTTTACTCTCCGGGACTTCCATAACATCAAAGAACCGATCGACATCAATTTTCCAATCGAGAAAGTCCTCGACACCCATAGTACCATAGAACAATGGAATATCAGCTTTCACTCTGTAATCCTGATTATTTTGATTCCCTTGTTCTGCCTCTTCCTCTTCCAATTCATCATCCGAGCTAGAATCATCAACAGTGACACGGTTATGCCTGCCTTGTTGTTGATTGTTTCTAACAGGCAGTCGGTTGTTTTCACCATGTCAGACTCGGGGTGGCTCCTCAACAACTGGTATGTGTCTGCCTTGTCGATTCTGATTTCGTCCCATTCTTTCTCCTCCTCCTTGTCCTGCGTTAGCAATCTGATTGGTTAATGCTGCAATCTGATTAGTTAACACTGCCACCAGATTTGCCAGGTTCGTGGTTGATTCGTTCAAACTCGTTGTGAAACCCTCCATGTCGGCCCTGGTTACTGGTTGATCACCCATAGCTGTTCAAGATTTGAAAAGAGTAGGAGATTGCCTGCTCTGATACCACCTGACGCAGTCGGATGCACTAAGACAACAAACGTTGGTCTTAGAATTGAAAGTTCAAGTTTGTGGGTGTCAAACTTGAAGAAAAAACTCTGGAATCCACCAGAAAAAAAACAAATCTCGAAAACTCGAAGACTTTGATTAATAGTGATGATAAAAGTGTCTTTAAAACATAGCACCTAAGGTTCTTTATATAGAGAAAACCCTAGAAACCCCAAAGCATAAAATAGGAAGTTCCCTAAAGCATAAAATAGGAAGTTCCTAAAAATAAGGAAAATTACTAGAATCGTAACTAGAAAAGGAAAACACTAAAAAAAAGAAATATCTAAAAATATCTTGCAAGCTAGAATAGATTAGGTATTGTAACCGTCTCCTGTATCAGTTTTGCAACGGCTATTTTTATTTAAATTGAACAAATCAGATATTCGTTTTGTAACATATTTTTTATTATAAAAAATGGAGTTTCTTCTCTTTAATAAACTTCTCCATTTTTAATTCATCTCTCACACAATATGTTTCTTCCAAAATCTCTCAACCTTAATTACTACAATCACTAATATAATCTATCAAATCAATATATTCTTTCATAATCTATTTCTACAAGCTTCGATCAAAATTCATAACCGATATACTCAATCAAGTTTGCTTGGCGTGGATGATCATTGGTTATTTAAGTGATTGGTATATTTTTTAAAAACTTTACTTGTGTTGTTGTTAGATATTTGTTTCATTTTCTAGTTTTTTCATAAATTTTAAAAATAATCTATATATGGCACCAAAGCAACCAAATGTCCCAATTCAACCTAGGGTTAATACAGACCTAAATTATCTTTATTATACTCTGAATATGCATGATCTCGTAGATATTGGTCTAGAAACCTCAATCTTCAAAATATATTATTCACAATCTAACTGTATTGCCACTAGTACTAACAGTGGTTCGAAGTATAAGAAGAAAAAATATATTGGACATGTAACTAATTTAATTTGAATCTTGAATATAATTCAACTATATGTAAAGTTTGTGCAAAATTATATTGGTATAAGGATCGGGAAAAAATATCAGCACCGGGGATATGGCGAGACACATAACTACTGAGCATAATCTTTATGATCTTCTTAATTTTTTTGAAGAATGGGATACAACCATAGATCTTCAAACCGGTAATGATTTTTTTTAATTAAATACATATCGGGAAGAAACTACAAAATATGCAATCAACATTTCATAACCATTTAGTTTTGGCGATAATTTGAGATATGTTGCTTAGATGCGTGAAAGAGTCAACCCAAGAGTCACACGCATCCCACATACCTTTATGAGAACAATATCATTTACATATATAAGAAAT